>JAHDVE020001974.1:0-58369 GCA_022606495.2 Halesus radiatus | reverse complement strand
ATCACTCGGCTTATTTCAAGGCTACAAGGAATGTAAATACCTCAATTAGAGAGCAAGTGCAACTGAAATAAATTACTGAATACTGAAATGTAGTGCTGATACCAACTCTGATGTATGGCAGTGAGACATGGAACTGGCAGAGGAAGGATGAAAGTAGACTGAATGCTGTAGAAATGAGATCTCTGAGAGGAATGTGTGGTAAAACCATGTATGATCGTGTGAAAAATGTTGAGATTCGTAAAGAATGCAAGGCGTAGTGAGCAAGATTAAGAAAGGGACGCTTAGATGGTTTGGGGATGTAGAGCGAATGAATGAAGAAAGGAGTGTAAGGAGAATATATGACGCGAATGTGAATGGAAGAAGAAGCCGGGGACGTCCCAGGAAGACGTGGCACGATCAAGTGAATCAAATACTTGAGTTGGGCCATGTCAGAAGTTGGAATAACAGAAGAGAATGTATGAAAGTGAATGAAGCAAGAAGTGTATGCCAAGATCGAGTTGTTTGGCGGTCCGTCCTCTCTACTTACCCCTGCGGGGAAACGGCGTGATGGTTAGTTAGTTCGTTAGTTAGAATACTCAAATACCGAGCCACGGTGGAAAAATTGCCATCCTACTAAAATAAGGAAACATTCGAGAAAAGTATTCACACGGGAGTTGCGAACGGGTAATTTTTTTTTGCTTTTGCAACACTGTCCGAGAAAACTCGGGAAGAGCGGAATATCTATGCATTATTATACTTTTGCTGCGGGTATAAAAAAACTTTTTTTTTCCATTAGAAAACATAACTTTACCGCTAAAGGTGCAATTAGATCGAAAACACAAAAAAAAACTACGCGTAAACCCGACTCATTTTAATTAAACGGCTTTGTGACTGATCCACCCTGAAAAATTTTGACGCTATTAAAGTAAAAATACCTACCCATGAAATTTTGCTAAGGTGGGTATCTAAATATTTTTCTTTTATGTGGAACAAATATGACTTTAAACAAATGAACAAATATATTTCATTCGTTTCATTAGTTTCATTCGTTGCATTCATTAGATTCGTTTCATTCGTTTAATTCGTTTAAATCGTTTAATTCGGTTAATTCGTTTAATTCGTTTCATTCGTTTCATTCTTTTCATTCGTTTCATTCGTTTCATTCGTTTCATTCGTTTCATTCGTTTCATTAGTTTCATTCGTTTCATTCGTTTCATTCGTTTCATTCGTTTCATTCGTTTCATTCGTTTCATTCGTTTCATTCGTTTCATTCGTTTCATTCGTTTCATTCGTTTCATTCGTTTCATTCGTTTCATTCGTTTCTATCTTTTAATTCGTTTCATTCGTTTCATTCGTTTCATTCGTTTCATTCGTTTCATACGTTTCATTCGTTTCATTCGTTGCATTCGTTTCATTCGTTTCATTCGTTTCATTCGTTTCATTCGTTTCATTCGTTTCATTCGTTTCATTCGTTTCATTCGTTTCATTCGTTTCATTCGTTTCATTCGTTTCATTCGTTTCATTCGTTTCATTCGTTTCATTCGTTTCATGCGTTTCTTTCGTTTCATCCGTTTCATTCGTTTCTTTCGTTTCATTCGTTTCATTGGTTCATTCGTTTCATTAGTTGCTTTCGTTTCATTCGTATAATTCGTTTCATTCGTTTCATTCGTTTTATTCGTTTCATTCATTTCATTCGTTTCATTAGTTTCATTCGTTTCATTCGTTTCTAGTTTTTATAAACTTATAACAACAAATACAAAATGGGTTACCGATATTACCTATGCTAAAATCCATATTAGTAAAATGTTACATCACAAACTGATGTGACTGAAGAACTTACAATAAAATTGAAATTAAAAGCGGCAAGCAGGTGTTTTCGAGAAGCGTACAGCCTTTCATGCAGGTTTTCGGCAGGTGCTGTACAACTGCAACTTCTTTGAAGTTTTTATAATATTGTTATGTTCGGTGGGTAGGTTAGGTACTTACATACACACACATATAGTTAATTAATATATACATGTAGTATATATTCGGCACATTTCAGAGCGGTATATTCCTGCACTCAGTACGCCCTCTCGATACGTTGCTTTAGATGGTTTTGACCGCGTTTAGTGACCAGATCTGAATAGTCAGGTACTTCCCCGTCTCCTTCCCCTCCACTCTCCCTTCAGCTTCACAACTTTAACAAATAAGGGATGCCCTGGTAGCGCTTGCTCCGGGCAGCTCATACTCAATCGGAAAATAAGACAATATAACAAATATTTTTTACCTGCGTTTATGATACATCGGAATCATAAGCGTCGTATCGGTATTTTAGCACAGATTACTTGATACTGAATATATACATTCTACAGTGGGTAGTGCGAGATGGACAAAAGTTTAGTAAAGTTAGTGCATACGCCAGTTATGGTATGTCTAGGGAAATTTCCTATTATTCCCGACAGAGAGAAGAAAAAAATAATTAGAGAAAAGAAAATTACCAAAAAACTAGGGAAATTTTGAATCCTAGCTCTTAGCAAAACTTTTTTTTTACAAATGACAACAACACTGAGATTGCTAGCAAACTTAAGAGGAACGGCTGCGCGGGCTGTTTCATACAAAACTTACTTGCGGATTAGAGGCCAAATACCCACCCAAACTTAATGAGATATTTTTTTATCGAAAGGGATAGTAAATATCTAGTAAGGATAAACAGTATTTTTTTTTTTTTTTTTTAATTTAGAAAATATAAGCCACAAAAGATGACAAATTATTCACATTTTTAGCTGCAACTTTGGAAAATATTTGTGACTAAATGGATACTATTTTGAAAAAAAATGTCCATCATACTACCTCAGGAATATAATGAAGTATACAATAAAATTTTAATGACTGCTGAAAATAGTTTAATTTGCGTCAAAATTTACTACTTGGTTAGCGACAAATTCAAGTTTAATTTCACCTATTTTTTTGTTTGCGTCGCTCTCGCACTTTTTTGTTAGCGGGGGGAAAGGGGAATCGGAATCAGGTACGGGGGACGGGGATCGTATCACTATAGCTGCTCGCCAAACCAATACATATACTCGTACGTAAATCATCATACTACATCACACACAGTAGGTACGTATTTGTGCTGTGTGATAAATTCAGCTCGCGCGGATGATTCTTCTAGCAGACTAATTTATTACGAACTAGCTGACGTGTACCCGGCCTTACTCGGGATTTTTTAAAGGCGGGCTATATACGAGGTGGGTTCAAAAGAAAAGGTAATTTTGAATTTTCGCGGGCTGTGTACATTCGATTATCGATTTTTTTTTGTTATGTTGGTACACATATGTTAATCATATATTAGCATTATCAGCCATTTTGGATCAGTGGTTTGTTTTTGACAACTGGAAAGGTTAGTCATGTTTTGTTTTTTCTTTGATTTTTTACTAAAAAAAATTTTGTAAAAAATCGAAAAACATCGATTTTTCGAAGAAATGCTGATAAGGACATAGAAAACAAAGGGAATCTAAAATTTCACTTGAATCGGACTGATGATGCCCCAGAAAACGGCTATCAAGTTCCGACCAAAACTTGAAAATTCCTCCATAGGATTAACAATTTTTTCTAAAAACAATCAATTTTTGGATTTTTTGAAGAAATGCTGATAAGGACATAGAAAATAAAGCAAATCTAAAATTTAATTCTTTAATCGGACTGATGATGCCTCAGAAAACAAACCTAAAGTAAAAATCGAAGAACACACAAAAACGTGACTAACCTTTCCAGTTGTCAAAAAGAAACCACTGATCCTAAATGGCTGATAATGCTAACATATGTGTACCAACATAACAAAAAAAATCGATAATCGAATGTACACAGCCCGCGGAAATTCGAATTTCACCTTTTCTTTTGAACACACCTCGTATAAAGGCGGTCGTAGTTACATATCTTATTACCTTTTTGGATTTTACATGTTTTTGAATTTAACATACATACATTTTTTGGATTTTACGTAGTTACATATCATATTACCTTTTTGGATTTTCGTTGAGTATTCATGGAGTTGTCAATTTACAATATTCTAATAATATATTTTTGTTCGCATATAAAATGTACTGTGCAATTATGACAAATAAAAATTATATTCAATTCTGTCATGCGTACATACACGAAAACAATCAAACTGTCAGTAAAAATTCATTCAGTTAAAGAGTTTATTTGAAAATTGAATTTTATTTAAGAAAAAAACATCAAATTTGGTATCTAACATAGTTACCTATTTAAAGTACCTATAATTCATGATTTTATTCAAAGTATTCGATTTAGGTAAGTACATCAATTAAATTCATTGTTAACAATTTATTCGAAAATATAATTTTAATTAAAGGCATATACAGTGAAAACTTTATAATTGCTTACCTACATAGAGTTCTAGTAAAATAATTAATAATAATAATAATCGGATGATTTGTATAGCGCCGTTTTTACCAGTTCCAGTCTGAAGATGGCTTTAACAAACTGAAACCGGTTACGGTAAAATAAAATAAAGGTGGAATTATGTTTTATGCGCGTTTTATTATATTATTATAATGGAATTCCACCATGTATTGTCAGTTTCAAAAATAGAAATATTGTTCTATGTTCGTGTAAGTTGAACGACCCAAATGTACGGGACAAGATCTGTAAACTCTTGCCGCACGTTTTTAGAAGAAGAAGATCAGGCTGGCCACTTTGACGCTTCAGAGCAGGGTAGGAAGGAAAGGGGGAGATGCCTTGAAAAAGGCAAACGATTTCTTGCAAGGAGGTGGTGAGGGCGAAGAGAAAGTCACGGTCGGTTTTCAGGCCGGGTGAAGATGCAGGCGAAGTAGGTAGAAGGCGTGTTGAATCCGTGAGAATACTCTGAATTTTAGAAATGCACTCGTCGTTCAAGTACTTCGGTGCGATACCGTGCGGCGAATCGGGCAGTTTGAACTCGTGAATATTTCGCGAGCTGCCGTAGACTCTGTCAACCTTGGATCGACTTGATCAAAAATTAGGATGTCAATCACGACCTTCTGCTTGAATTGAGCCTATTGCAATCTTCACCTATTTTTTATTAAAGCAACCAAAATTATTACAAGGTATGTCATGGGGGTCAAAGTAGGACAGGTAATACTTTGCCGTCAGATTACAAAAAATGCATTGTACAAACATAAAATAAGTAAGTTTACTCGATTACGCGGGCGCTAATGAACAGATCAGAAAAGATCGTTTATTTAGATCAGTCACCGCGGCCGCAGGAATCGCTTACAAAGACAGACAATTTTGGTAGAACAATAATTTTGAAAGGTTTTTGTGGATCAGAGGGGCTCGACCAATGAGAGCCCGCTCTGTTTTCGGGACCGTCGCCGGGAGCGACCGTAGGGGTGGCGGGGGTCGGAGAAATGTCCCGTTAGCACCCAGTAGCGTCTCGGGACGAAAACGAGGTTCAGAGGCGTAGGAAAAAGAAAACGATGACGTGCACTGTCATCATCACTTCTTCGAAAACCCCGGAACTACGCTTGTCGAAAGCCAATATGTACTGAAATGGGGCGTTTGCACAAATCCTCTTTTGTGCAAACATAACAAGATAGGGATGCGTATCTAGTCGCTTCTATCAGGTTAAAATTAAAGTCGGGCGTTGCACAATTAATTATTTGTGCAGACATGACAAACAAGACAGAGACGCGTATCTAGTCGCTTCTCTCTCTCTCTCTCGTTTGTGGTCAGGTCGTCTGTTATGAGCCTGACCAGTACTACATGCCAGCTCGATCGAGAACGTATCGAGTCGTCTCTCTTTCGAAACTGCACGAACTCAGTAGTTGATTTCGTATCTAGTCGTACCACCCACTGAGTTATGTACTAGTTGATGTTATGCAAATGGAGGGTATTACAAACTTTGATAGTCACGTCTGGTATATTCTCCCCTCGGTGCAGTAACGTCTGTGCCTAGCTGTGAAGACGTGTACTCCGGCGGTGACCTCGCCGGCCAGTCCCTCTGGGCCGTCGGAGGGCGGTCCTCATCGGCACCCTTGGGCTGGCGTGGGTCGGTGCGGGCGTCAAAGCTGGTACTGGTGGTGCAGCGGATGCGGGTGTCGCAGCGGATGCGGGTGTCGCAGCGGATGCGGGTGTTGCAGCGGATGCGGGTGTCGCAGCGGATGCGGGTGTCGCAGCGGATGCGGGTGTTGCAGCGGATGCGGGTGTTGAAGCTGATGCGGGTGATGAAGCTGGTGCGAGCGTCGGTGCCGGGAGTATGACCGCGACTTTGACCGCTGGGCGCACGTAGATGCCGGTGGCTGTGTGTATGCGGACAATTCTTACTTGTCCGTCAGCGGCGGGCTTAGCTTCGATTACACGTCCGCGTGGCCAGCTGTTTCGGGGTAGAGCGGGGTCCATGATGACCACCAAGTCGTGCTCTTTGATGGGGTCGGCCCGGTGGTGCCATTTCTGCCGGGCGGCCATGGTGGGGAGGTATTCACGAAGCCACCGCCTCCAGAACATGTCTGCTAGCTGTTGGCTTATGCGCCACTGGCGGCGGAGGCATCCCTCCTCCTCCTTTTTGTCATATAGTGACAGGTGAGGGCGTTTTCCCGCTGACCCCATTAGAAAGTGGTTGGGGGTCAAGGGCTCCTCGTCTCTCGGATCAACCGAGACGTGGGTCAGGGGCCGGTTGTTGACCACGAACTCGGCTTCTGCAAGCGCCGTAAGAAGCGTCTCCTCTCTCGGGGCTCTTTCTTTCAGTGTAGCTCCTAGGGCTCGCTTCACTGAACGTACTAGCCTTTCCCAGGCTCCCCCCATATGGGGACTCAGAGGTGGGGTAAAGCGCCACTCGATACCCTGTATGGCTAGGGTATCCTGCATCCTTGCGTCTTGGCTGAGCGACTCCACGGCATCTCTGATTTCATTGTTTGCTCCATGAAAGTTGGTACCGTTGTCGGAGTACATCACTGCTGGTTGTCCTCGGCGGGCCGCCATCCGTTGCAGGGCCATGATGGCCGAGTCAGCACTCAGCGACGCAGCCAGTTCTAGGTGTATGGCGCGAGTGGAGAGGCATGTAAATCTGGCCCCGTAGCGCTTTTCTCGGCGTCTGCCAATCGTGACCTCCATAGGGCCGAAGTAGTCCAGTCCGCAGTGTGTGAACGGGCGGACATGGTGCGTCAGGCGAGCTTCTGGGAGCGCTCCCATAATGGGTGGGACGGGCTTGCTCTTCCGCATTCGGCACGTTGGGCAGTCGTGGGCGATCTTCCTGCTAGTGGTACGTAGCCGCAGTACGAAGAAGCTGCCCCGTACCTCTGCGATGGTCTTCTCGGTGCTCGGGTGGTCCGCCTTCTGGTGGTAGTGTCGGATCAGCAGCCGAGCATAAGGGTCATCGCCATCTAGGATGATCGGAGTCTTGGCTATGCTCGTGGCTCCGGTTACTGCTTGCAAACGGGAGCGCATCCGCATGACTCCGTCTGGGCCGAGGAAAGGCGTCAGGCTGTTTAGGCGGCTAGCGGCGGGCAGCGCCTGGCCGTGCTGTATGTTGTGAAGATCGGGGGTGAAGGCATTCTCTTGGGACCTGATCACCCATCTGCGTTCAGCCTCCGTGAGCTCCTCGGCCCGTAGCGGGCCTTCGGTAGGTCGGCCCGACCCCATCCGGCAACGCTTTATGAAGCGCAGTATCCATGCTGTGGAGCGGATGAGGCGGTACCATGAGGAAAACCTCTCGATAGCGGGCAGGGCCTCCCCGGCCGTGGATATGAGGCCGACATATTGGGGCCTAGTCTCCAGGATCGAGTCATCGGGCTTCGTGGTGAGGGCGCGCTCTTCGGGCCAGTCCTCGTCAGGTTTCGTGATGAAAGCAGGTCCGCAGAACCATTCTCCTTGCAGGGACAGGTCGGGTAGTGCCAAGTCTCGGGTGCCGATGTCAGCGGGGTTTTGTTTGGTTGGAACCCACCTCCAGTCAGCTATGTTGGTGAGTTCGTCGATCTCGCCCAACCGATTCGCCACAAAGGCGGAGTATGTCCGTGGGTCGGTGCGTAGCCAACACAGCACTGTGGTCGTGTCGGTCCAGAAGACGGTTCTGCATATTCGTGCCTGACTTTCAGATTTAATAGTCTTGGCCAGTCGAGCCGCCATGAGCGCGGCCTGCAGCTCGAGGCGGGGAATTGATAGCGGTTTGAGTGGCGCCACCTTGCACTTGCTTGCGATGAAGGTGGCTCGCGGCGCGCCTTGCACTTCCCCAACGAAGTAGGCGACGGCGCAGCAGGCTTGCTCGGACGCGTCACTGAAGAGGTGCAGTGTAACGTTGCTCAGCTTGTGTCGGAGTGACCGTCTCGGGATGGACACGCTGCTTTCCCTCAGCAGACTCATCCAGTCCCTCCATCGCTCGGCATGCTCAGGGGCGATGGGGTCGTCCCAGCTGATGCTCGAGCGCCACACGGCTTGTAGTAAAATCTTCGACCGTATAGTGAGGCAGGCGACGAAACCCACCGGGTCAAAGATTTTCATGATGATGGATAGGAGCTGCCTCTTCGTAGGCCGTGTGGCTTCTTGGGGGCTGACCGCGTCGAGAAAGGTGTAAAGAAATCGGTCAGTCGACGGGTCCCAGATCAGTCCCAGTACGCGCTCCGTCCCCGTGGTTCCGCTGTTGATCTGCACTGCGGCGGTTGCTCGTTCACCGGGGAGAATCCGTGCTATAGCGGCCGGGCTGTTGGAGGCCCAGTTGGTCAGGTTGAACCCTCCCTTTGCAAGGAGGGTCTTCACGCTCTGGACCAGTGCGGCAGCCTCGTGTACGTTATCCACGGCGTCCAAATAGTCGTCCATATAGAATTTGGAACGAACGGCTGCTGCGGCGGCGGGGTGCTCGGTTTCGTAGTGCCCGGCCACTCTGTCTCGCACGTACTGGGCACTGCTGGGGGAACACGTCGCCCCGAACATCATAGATGTCAACTGGTACGTCTCTGGGTCCCGTGTGCCAGGCGACCTCCAGAGGTACAGCTGGGAGGGCTGGTCCTCTCTCCTGATGTGGATGCGCAGGAACATCTCTTGTATATCTGCAGCGATGGCCACATTTCCCTCTCGGAAGCGAAGGAGGTTCCCCAGGAGTGAGGACAGCAAGTCAGGGCCGGTCATCAGCTGGTCATTCAGAGACGTCCCTCGGCATCGGCTGGCAGCATCAAAGACGATTCTGATTTTCCCCGGCTTGTTGGGATTTGTCACCGCGAAGTGAGGAAGGTACCACTTTCGCGGGGCAGGTAATGATGCCTCGTGGGTTGAAAGCTTCCTGGCGTAGCCTTTGGCGACAAGTTGTGACATCTTGTCGGCGTACGCGGCCGCCAGGGTGGGGTCCGCCGCCAGCTTCTTGTCGAGAGATTGTAGCCGCTTCAGTGCGCACTGCCGGTTGTCGGGTAGCACGGTTGTCGGGTCTTTCCACAGGAGTCCGGTTTCCCACCTCCCGGTAGCGAGGGGGCGGGTGGTCTCTCCCATCATCGCTAGTGCTCTTGCGTCTTGTGCGTTGACCCGAGCTGCTGATGTAACGCCGAGGGAGTCGATGGCGAAGTTTGTCCTCACCAACTCCCTCAAGCGGGCGTCCGCGGCGGTCTCTGCTTGCAGGGCCAGAGTAGTGGCTGGGTCGTCAGCGCCAGGGTTTGTTCCCCCGTGAGCGATCCACCCTAAAGCGGTCCGCGACACTATTCGTGTAGTGTTGTCCTCACGGACCTCTCTTGATACAATCAGGTGGGCGTTGTCTTGCCCGATCAAGAGCTTCGGGGTGATGCGTCGTCCTGGCACTTGCTGCTCCGGCAGGTTCAGCTCGGCTATGGTGCTCGCGGTGATGGAGAAGGTCGTGTTCAACCCTGCGCTTCTGATGGTCAGCTTCACACGTCGGGAGCGGGCGTCGGAGGTGCACATGCCCTTCGCTCCGTGAAGCCGTACGGCACGGACCGGACCGCTTGCACCGGTCAACATCGCGATCTCGGCGTCTACAAGGGTCACGGTAGAGCCTTCATCTAACAGCGCGAACACTGACACTTCACTCCCTGCGGGCCCGCGAAGCACAACCGGCACAATTTTCAGCAGTACGCTATCGTCTGTATTTCGGCGTCATAAGTTTACTTCACCCACAACCGGCTCCGTTTTTCGCACTTCATGGAGCAACCGATGGTGGGGATGCCGGCACTCCCCCACCCCGCACCACACTTTCAGTGACGTCGGCTAGTAGGGCGGGGTTGGTGAGGTAGCCCTCCGTCCTCAAGTCTCGCAGGGAGGCCACCAAGTTCTGGACCGTCCCAGAGAAGTCGGCGATCTCCTCGAGTGAAGCTTCCGCTGACAGGTGCGGCAGCTTCTTCACCTTATTTAGCATAAGGTTGGCGATGGATCCTGAGCCACCGTACCGCGTCTCGAGGGTGGCCAGGATCTCTGGGACCTGTTCGGGATCCAGCAGGAGGGAGTACACAGCCTCCCGGGCCCTGCCTTTCAGCGCGCGCTGCAGTCTGATGAGGTTCTCGCTGGGTGTCAGCCTGCAGGTGTTGGTCGACTGGTGGTACTGCGCTATCCAGGCAGGCCACTCGAGGGGGTCCCCGGAGACCGTGGGGAGGTCCTTGGCTGTAGATTGTCGAGCAATGAGGGCAGTCATCCGGACATCCTCCTCGACGGACGGGCGGGGGCTCTCTGGTACGCGTGTTGATCGGATCGCCTCGGCAATCATAGCGCCGATCCGTGCCACGGTAGGGTCCTCGCCCTGCTGGACCCACTCTCTGGTATGCCGGGCAGTCTCGTCTCGGCGGGAACAGCGGCGAGTAGCTGGGATGCAGGTGCCCGATGTTGACGGGCTGGGACCCCGCGTGCAACTGCGAGGTAGACGGCTCTGCATAGGGCTGCGCGTAGAGTGCGCGGGCTCGTGGCTCGGCGTACGGCAGCGGCTCGGCAAACGGCAGTGGCTCGGCGTAGCGTCCGGCCGGCGCTGCGGGGCAAGGGAGCACAGCGGGGCCGAACGCTGCAGCGGGGAGGGGGTACCCCTCAGCCGGGGCTCGCACAGCACGCGCCTCTGCGTCGGTCATCTGTACTCGCACCGGCTCGGGAATTGGCTGCACAGCTGCGGGGACGTCCTGCTTGGCGGGCTGCATGGCCGACAATAGCGCGGCGAGCTGCTCGGCATGCTGCTCCCTCAAGGCGCGCATCTCCCGTTGTAGCTGCCTCACGGTGTCCTCTGTGGTGGAGGAGTTGTTCTCAGCATCGGAGGACTGCGCAGTGGTGGGTGTGGGCGCGGCACCGAGCGCAGCGCCGAGCGCAGTGCCGGGCGCCGGGCCGAGCGCAGCGCCGAGCGCAGCGCCGAGCGCAGCGCCGAGGTCCGAGCGCAGGTCCGAGCGCAGGTCCGAGCGCAGGTCCGAGCGCAGCGCCGAGCGCGGCGGGAGCAGCGTCGGGCGCAGGGGCGGGCGCAGGAGGGGGTGGGGCAGCGGCAGACGGCCCGGCGGCAAGCCACGTGGCGGCAGGCCACGCGGCGGCAGGCCACGCGGCGGCAGGCGGTGCGGCGGCGATCGCAGCGGCGGGCGCGGCGGCGAGCACAGCAGCGGGCACAGCGGCGGGCACAGCGGTGGACTCGGGCTGAGACTCCGAGCTCGAGGCCCCTCGACGGCTGCGACGTGCAGGCATCTCGGCACGTACAAGGCACGAAGACGTACAGACGTCGCTTGTAGTCGAGAAGGCGTGCAGACGTCACTGGAGTCGAGAAGGCGTGCAGACGTCACTGAAGGCGAGAAGGCGTGCAGACGTCACTGTAGTCGTGAAGGCGTGAAGTAGATCCGGCTCGAAGGACCATGTACGGGACAAGATCTGTAAACTCTTGCCGCACGTTTAGAAGAAGAAGATCAGGCTGGCCACTTCGACGCTTCAGAGCAGGTTAGGAAGGAGGGGGAAAAATGCCTTGAAAAAGGCAAACGATTTCTTGCAAGGAGCGGGTGAGGGCGAAGAGAAAGTCACGGTCGGTTTTCAGGCCGGGTGAAGATGCAGGCGAAGTAGGTAGAAGGCGTGTTGAATCCATGAGAATACTCTGATTTTTTAGAATTGCACTCGTCGTTCAAGTACTTCGGTGCGATACCGTGTGGCGAATCGGGCAGTTTGAACTCGTGAATATTTCGCGAGCTGCCGTAGACTCTGTCAACCTTGGATCGACTTGATCAAAAAATTAGAATGTCAATCACGACCTTCTGCTTGAATTGAGCCTATTGCAATCTTCACCTATTTTTTATTAAAGCAACCAAAATTATTACAAAGTATGTCATGGGGGTCAAAGTAGGACAGGTAATACTTTGCCGTCAATTTACAAAAAATGCATTGTACAAACATAAAATAAGTAAGTTTACTCGATTACGCGGGCGCTAATGAACAGATCAGAAAAGATCGTTTATTTAGATCAGTCACCGCGGCCGCAGGAATCGCTTACAAAGACAGACAATTTTGGTAGAACAATAATTTTGAAAGGTTTTTTGTGGATCAGAGGGGCTCGACCAATGAGAGCTCGCTCTGTTTCGGGACCGTCGCCGGGAGCGACCGTAGGGGTGGCGGGGGTCGGAGAAATGTCCCGTTAGCACCCAGTAGCGTCTCGGGACGAAAACGAGGTTCAGGGGCGTAGGAAAAAGAAAACGATGACGTGCACTGTCATCATCACTTCTTCGAAAACCCCGGAACTACGCTTGTCGAAAGCCAATATGTACTGAAATGGGGCGTTTGCACAAATCCTCTTTTGTGCAAACATAACAAGATAGGGATGCGTATCTAGTCGCTTCTATCAGGTTAAAATTAAAGTCGGGCGTTGCACAATTAATTATTTGTGCAGACAAACAAACAAGACAGAGACGCGTATCTAGTCGCTTCTCTCTCTCTCTCGTTTGTGATCAGGTCGTCTGTTATGAGCCTGACCAGTACTACATGCCAGCTCGATCGAGAACGTATCGAGTCGTCTCTCGTTCGAAACTGCACGAACTCAGTAGTTGATTTCGTATCTAGTCGTACCACCTACTGAGTTATGTACTGGTTGATGTTTTATGCAAACGGAGGGTATTACGAACTTTGATAGTCACGTCTGGTATACCAAATTTGGCATATTTAATACCATTGTGAATTTTCATTTCCTGTACATATTACTCCTTCGACGACAGCAGTATTTACAGACACTTTCAGTTTCGGGTCTTCGGAGTGTACATATTCTATTTTCTTGCACATTTTGCACTAAACATATTGGCTTAGAAAATCATAAATAAAATACTTCTCATCTGTACTAGAATTTTACTAAACCTTTAATTAAAAACATAGATCATTCCGTTTGGATGGGTATTTTAGCACTCTAGCTCACTCAAAAGTCACGAGCCGCCACTGACTGATAGTAACCCCGTAGCGGAGGCTAAGCGGGTACAGGTCCCAATTAAATGAAGAAAAAAATCTTTTTCCAAATGCAGTGTTCGTTTTTGTTTATTGGATTTGGATTGGTTTTTTTTTTTTTTTTTTCTATTGTATAATATTAATTATATACAGTGGGAACTTATACCCGCTAAGCCACTGCAAGTAGCTTGTCAGCAGAAGTTTATTTCAACAATATAATATAATACAACAATAAATTACAATCATCATACAAATGTAGGGCAAAATTATTATATTTAGGCGCATGCATGTTGTGATCAATGAAAAAAAAAAAAAAAAAAATTAGTTAGTAATTCAAATGTTTTGTAATGGTGAAAGTTGATCAATAAGTCAAATACTTTTAGATAATTTAAACAATATGAATAATAAATACTCTTTGTAATCGTGACTAATAGACTTTATGCAAATATATAGATGCGTGAAATGTTTTTTTGTTTCATACGTCTATCATCAAACGTCCACTCGCAATGCGGACATGCCGACAACTAATACCTCGCTAGTAGCTATGACAGTATGGGTGGAGAGTCTCCCCCCCGCCTCACGCTCCCTTATGATAGAAAGAGACACACGACTTCCAATAAAATTCTGAAATCGCAGGAACGCGAGCGAATGCGTTCGTCTTAAGAGGAACGGCTACACTGCCCGTTTCATACATAACTTGATTAGGATTTGAGGCCAAAATACCCATCCGAACTGAATGATATATATATTTTTTTTAAATTAAAGGTTCATTAAATATCTAGCACGTATGAGAAGTATTTTATTTAATTTTTGTTTTAAATTATGAAGTATATGCCATGAAAAAAAAAACAATTTTAGATAACTTAGAATATTATTTTCGGGTTTATCATATATATGTTTTTAAATTATCATATTTGCTATGTAAATATGATTACGTAAATAAAAATACAAAAACAAAATTAAAAAAAGACATTCAAACAATTAAATACCAGTATATTTCTTTTTTTTTAATGTAGTTTTCATAGTTAAAATAAATTTCAAAGTTTCAATTTTTCAAAGCCCGCCAAAACGCTCCAAATCTATGGTCGGTCGGTTTTGATCAGTTTTGAGGTTAGAATGTCAAATGTCAAAATAAGGATGAGTTTTACCGTACATAAATTTAAATTCTATTCAACTAAACATAAGTAATAAAGTTGTGTACCTTTTTAGAATATTTAACTGAAAGAATAATAATAGTATTGAGCATTAATATAATCATAATATCCGTATTGATAATTGGTTTGCTCATAAATACTCACAAATATATTTCACGAATAATAGTTTTCTTTTACATTGAACAACAATTATAGAGCTTAAAGTCACCCAAATTAAGTTTAAATTTCGCCAATACTAAAAATACGTATTTAAAATACAAAACCAAATCGAAAAATTAAAATTTCCACACTAATCTAAAAACAGAATGCGCACGTGACGTCAGATGTTCCAAATGCAATGATACCAACATAACAACGTTTTTCGAAGAGATGAATTTTTATTCACTTTTAAATAAAGATTTATAAACTCTACTTATAATTTTAAATATAATAAAAGTTATATATTCAGAATCGGCGTTTGTTGATCCATGTGAATATGTATTTTTAAAGCCATTATATTTTTCACTGGAGTTCATTATTGCGCGTAAGAATGTGAACGTAAATCTTCAGGATTGATTTTCTCGATGATAAAAATACATATGGAATGCATTTAGCTCTCAAGAATGTAATTATTTGATTTTTTTTAGTACAGTAATGATTACATTCAGAACATAGGAGCAATGGTTTCTTTGCAGAACTCGCGCTAAAGCATTTTTAAAATATTAATTACAAATTTTTGTGATCGTTAAATTGCATTCGTAACATAGGAGTGCTCTCTTTCCAGAAGCTCGCAATAATGTGATTTGAAATAAATTATTGGATTCGGAACAAAGGAATGGTTTTTGTTTCTTTATAATCTGCTCGGTATTCGGATTGTTGACCAGGGGATATTATTAATTAAATTCTAGTATTTTCACAAAAATTCTTCCAATTTCTCGAGATTTTTCGATAAAAAATCTCCGGATTTCGAATTTTTAGGTTTGAGAAAACTGCCCACCAGCCCCACATCGCACACATATCCGACTTAACCACGAAAGGATCGAGCAGGACACATGAATAAAGCAATGACAATATGACAACTAGCTGAGTAGTTCATGAACGAGCCGTTCATTTGTGCCGACTCATTTTTATGAGCCGTGAGCGTAGGACTCCTGGTAAACCATACCACGGCTCAATTGAAATATGACTCTTTTTGACAAGCCTTGGACCCAGATTGTTTATTTATCTAAAAAGATAAACATATCTCAGATGTTCGATGCTATTCTTACGCATTTATATGATAACGCATCTTTAAATAAGGTACTTTGTTCTAATTTGTTTATATAAAATCATCGTATAAGTGTCCAATTTTAAATTATATTTCCAAAGGCTAAATTATGCCCACGACCGTGGAACTTGCAATTGATATTTGGCGCCATAACGTATCTTATCAGTTGTTTCCAAGATTTCACACATTTACACGTGTGTAGGGCACTGTACAGTACGTAAAAGGCCCCTGACAGTCTGGCAACTGGAAATTTTGTACCTACACCTATACGCTGGGAGCTGAGAACCGTAGGAGCTGGGAGTCGTATGAACTGGAGTATGAGCTCGTGAACTGGGAGTCGGCTCTTAATATGTGCTAGCTCTTAAATGAGCCGTCGTTCAATTGAGTCGTACGCAAATTTTCAGCTGGTACCGTGACTTCCACTCTTAACAAAATGAGTCACCCATCGCTAAATTGACAACGTGTATATTAGGAAGATAAGTTGGAAAATACTCTGTGGTCAGAAAAAACAACATCTCTCAGCACTCAGGACAACTCCCTCTGGAAAATGGCAAAGGCCCTGCGATATCAAGACAACAGCATCCCGCCCCCCAAACAAATCAATTCCTCGAACCTGGCACTCCCAGACGAAGAAAAATCTAACACCTTGGCCGACGGATTCGAAAAAGTTTACGCCACAACGGACGGAATGAGCGACCCGGTAGTAACCAGCATGGCAGATAGCACACTAGCAGAGCTACTTCTACTCCCCCAAAAAGACTTGGAGGACATCAGATTCGCCACGCCAAAAGAAGTGGCCCACATCATTAGGTACCTCAAACCAAACAAGGTACCGGGGGAAGACCAAATCACCAACGTGCTCCTCAAACATCTTCCACAGAGAGCAACTATCTACCTAACGAAGATCTTCAACGCCTGCCTACTACTGGGTCATTTTCCCGCCTCTTGGAAAAACGCTTGCGTACTACCATTCCACAAAGCGAAAAAAGATCGATCGAATCCGACTTCATACCGCCCCATCAGCTTGCTGCCCACGCTCAGCAAGGTATTCGAGCAAGTCATCCTCAACCGGTATCTCCCCCACCACAACAACAACAAGACTCTACCAGACGAACAGTTCGGTTTCAGAAAGAAACATTCACAAACAACTTTCAACACATTTCAAGAGCTTTCGACCTCAAGCAATACACCACCATGGCACTACTAGACCTTGAAAAAGCATTCGACACAGTATGGATGAACAGGCTGATCCACAAGATGTACGTCACCAAAACACCTACGTACATCATTCGAATAATTCAAGCCTACCTGAAGAGTCCATATCAACAACACGAGAAGTACCCAAAGGCGTGCCACCAGGAAGTTTACTCGGGCCCCACCTCTTCAATCTCTACACCTATGACGTCCCCTCACTCACCCGGTGCCAAAAAGCTACCTACGCCGACGACATGGGCCTATACGCTTTATCCATAGCGCCCAAGTTGGCCGTGAAATACCTTCAAGAGGGTCTCAACACGATCGGAGACTACTACAAAAAATGGCGCCTCAAACTGAACGAAGCCAAAACCGAAGCCATAACTTTCACACGTAGGCTGAACAAAACACCCAGAGAGAAAATCACCATGAGCGGAGTACAACTGGATTGGAAGCCCGAAGTAAAATACCTAGGCCTCACCATGGACAGCCGCCTACACTGGAAAGCACACATCGCAAATGTCAGAAGCAAAACGCAGCAAGCGATAGGAGCAATCAGCCCCATCTTCAACCGGAAAAGCCCGCTAGCTGAGAAGAAAAAGCTCCTCCTATACCAGAGCCAAATCCGTCCAGTTCTCACGTATTCCATTCCAGTGTGGAGCAATATTTCTAAATCTACATACAAGAACATTCAAACTCTTCAAAACAAATGTATAAAGATCACGTACAACACACCTATGTACACAAACCTCAAGAACCTACAAGAACAACAGGAAATCCCCACACTCGAAGAATACTCCCACAAGCTGACAACGAGATTTTACAACACCTTAAATCCCGAAAATCCAAGAACTGGGCGCCTACAACTCACCCGACGATCTTCCGTTCCGCTACAAGCACAAAATGCCGAAACACATGATCCTGGAGCTCTATGAGGATACCGACTCCGGCACCGACGCGACTAGGACAGCAGAAAATCAGGACGAAAAAATGAAATAATGAGATAATGAAATATATTGAAATATTTAACTTCAGTAAAATTAAAAGTCAACAAGAGTAAATAGTTCAGAACTAAATGTTTGCTTCTCCTTTTTTGTTTAGGGTTTTTTATCCAGTTACGATCTTTTCCCTAAAAAGTCATGAAATGTAATAATAATAAAGTCAGTCAATTAAATAAAACCATCAGATGGTGATAGTAATAAGGCCAAAGTGCCGCAATACTAGTTAGCTAGAAAACATGAGGGGCATTTGTATAAGCCCCAGCTAGGTAGAGGATTACGAAAGAATCCGTAAAATCAAAAAAATCAAAATCAAGGTCTGAATGAAGTGTTGTGACTTGAGTTGGTAGTTAGTCTCGACTTTCGACATTCTTTACAATGAAAGGACCTGAAAAATTCGAATTTTTTTGGGAAAAGTGGTGTTATTTTCCGGTGAAATTCATATTATTTTTAGCGAACTACGCATTATTTTGGTAAAATTCGCGTCATTTTTGGGAAAATTGTGATATTTTTCAGCAAAAATGGTGATATTTTGCACAAAAGTGGTGTTATGTTCCCTTTTTGGTATTTTGCAACAAAAGTGGAGTTTGTATTTTCTTTGATTTTTTAATGTTGTTTTGATATGGAAAAAATATATATGGTACGGGGCTTTATCGACATGAAGTTAGCTGCACTCCATTATATGGCTTTTAAAGTTTGTGAAAACCATAGACCAATAAATGTTTAGATTGTACAATAATACTACATTATCGTAAAGGCGACATTTTTCAGAACATTATTATTGATCCGCAATTTGTGAACAGTTTAATCATTTCATTGGCCTGTCTGGGGCCTAGGAGTCGAAAGTTCGCGTGTAAATTGGCAACATCAGTGCTCTTTCAAATCGGTACAGATCACACCTCTTGGGATTATCTGATCAGAGGGTAAAAAGGTGTTTGGGTCTGAGGTTCCTGGTACAAAGGCTACAGAGCCGAGGTGTCAGATGTAGCACTCGCCTGGGAGAATGGCCTGGGAAGAAGTGAAGTGAAGTGGAGTGTGAAGTGTGAAGCATGTGTCAATATATTTGGACCGCGGCGCCAACCTGTGTGGACTCAGCCCCAACAGGTGAGGAGAACAAACAACCAACAAAAGGCTTTCTCAAGTCACGCGAGTTTATGGTGGAGGGTCGTATTTGCCCGTGGACGATAAGTCATCAGCACCCCGACACCACAGCGCCATAACACCACACACCAACACCGTGGTGTTCAGATAACAGAAAGTCCTCTTGTATCCTTTCGGAAGACCGTGTTGAGTGGTGAGAAGATTCTACTAGCATCCGTTGAAACAATGTATTGAATTTGAATATTCATCAAATAGTTTTTTTTTTAAATTAAATCGGTATGTGATTTGATTTACATACATTTATTTATTTATAGTGGTTTTTTACAGATGTTTTCGCTTAATTGAGAATAATCCAGTTATAAAAGTCAGTTATTATATAAAAATTACAAATACTCAGACAAAAGACACATATAACATACATAGTTACATATTATTATGTTGAAACTAGTTGTTTACCCGTAAAAAATCACGGGATTTTATGATTTTAGTGAGAATGTAAATATTTAAAAAAAAAAACAATTATTCTAATCAGTATTTTGAAATTGTATCATATTCTATAAATATGTCATATCATATTTGATACGGAACTAACTGATGTGTAGTCGACCTTACTTGGGATTTTTTTATTTATTTGTGGAATAAAGCTATGAAGTTGTGAATTCTTGTTTGTCGTTTGGATGCCATAATTGATTTGATAGCAAAAGTAATACCCTGTGACGACTTTTACTATCTCTAAATAAAAAAACATTCATTTGAAAATTTTATTTCATTCCAAACATTTATTTTTTCAAAATATACCTAAATAATAAGGTTCTTAAGTAGGTACCTACTTGTGTTTTCCATTTTGAAAATATTCCAACCAAACAAACCTTCTTCTTTTGAATATGTAATCTGTGGCTAACCATATATATGGAGGGTTCAATGTTTTTCATACTAATTTTAAAACTTTATAGCAACAGTTTTACGTATTGGATTTAATTCAAATCAGTCTCTAAACCTTCCCGGAACTAATAAGAACGAACTGTGCTATAGCGAAACCAGTCAAGTAATTTTCGAGAAAATCGAGGACAGGCAAACACGCAAACATTCATTTTTATATATATAGATAGGTGATAATAAAGTAGGGTTGATGGTTATGTAAGTAGGTACCTAGTTCGGTGATCGTGCTTTCGGAGTGTCAGGACCTAAAGCCTGGAATGAACTGCCGCATGACTTATCTTAAGAATTATCAAAGACTCAATAGAATTCAGAACTAAACTTAAAACACATCTTTTCAGACAATCGTATCCATAAATTGAAGAAATTCACCTGTAAATTGCTTAGCTAGGCTAGCCGGTTAGTACTTACCTAAAGTCATTAAATAAATAAAATAAAAAAAAAAATAAAAAAAATCACGCACCGGTGCGCTAATGCGTCCACAGTCCGCAAAACTGTAAATAACCAAAGTGTAAAATAAATAAAAATAAAATGTTATTATTTATTAAAAGCTTCTTACGCTTTTTAAGGTAATTTTATAGATATTTTCGAGTCCTAAAATTCATTTTATTAATACTTTCCAGTCCTAAAAATTATAAGTATTTCAATAAATACCAACTCTTCTTGTGCCACCAATCTTCTAATAAATGTAACATCAATAGAAAAGGAGGATAAAATATCAACTGTAAAACTATCATCTCTGTGTTCATGTGAAGCGACTTGCCAGGTAAGTATGTTTTTCTGTATCTGTTTGTACATAATTAGTTAAGAAATATTTGTACAGCGCCCTTCAGGTGATTTTTCACAAAAACGGCGCTATACAAATCATCCAATTATGTGTGTGTATGTGTGCAGTTCACAAAGGCTGAAATGCTGTGTATACTCGTACTTTTATAATATTACTATGAGGTGTATGAATTGTATTATAATATCAATATAAGTGAGCAACTTTTACTATCACTTGTCAGCCTGGCCGCAGCCACCAGAGGTAATATTAAAAACGGCCCTTTGAAGGTCACCATAATATAAAATTATTTTTTTTTACAGTAACTCCACACAGGAGACCAAGGAGGAAATAATTTCCCTCAAGGCCTATATCATCTTTAGGGATGCTGTGTGGAGGGTCTTTTAGAGGATAGGAAGGAGTGAACTTGGGTCTTGAAGAGACCCATGTTATAGGATGGAGGAAACACAGAGGCCGGCAGATCATTCCACAGCCGAGCTGTTGAACACAAGAACGAGTCGTAGAAGCGACCCGTTCTCATGTGACAAATGTCAACCGTGTGCAAATGTTGGGCGCGCGTTTGGCGTGTTTCCCGACTATGCACCGGTGCCGAAGGGATCAATGACGCTAGTTCCTCGGAGCATCTTCCATTAAAATACCGGTAGAACAAGGACAGCATTCCCACCCGACGTCTGTGCTCCAAAGATTGCAACCCATTTGTTAAGATAAGCGAATCTATCAAACGGACCGCCCGTTTCTGCACAGAGTCAAGGTTTTTTTCAGATATTTTGGGACTCCCGACCAGAGGTGGCTGCCAAATTCTACAGTACAGGGTCAGCAGTTGTGTAGTATTAAAGTATCTGCGGGCTCTGTACAATACGCCCAGCTTCTGAGAGGCTAACTTTACTCGAGTTTCGATGGAGCCCCCATACCTGAGCTGGTCACTTAAGGTTACACCAAGCATATCAATGGAGGGCTTGTTGGGAAGAATTTTATGCAATTACAAACGAAAATAATGCAGCCTACCCTTGGTCATAGAGCACTGCACGCCAATGATATTAGGTAGAGACCAGAAAATTTCGCGATTGCGATAACGAGAATTTTACGCGAAATTCTTCTTTTTTACGCGAAAAACTCGAATTTCGCAATTTTCACCCGAAATTCGAGATTTTCGTGTAAATAACCACAATTTTTCACGAGATATTCTGATATTTTAAAATAACCAACTAATATTGTACGTTAAAAATATTTCTTTGTGTATGGTGTTGACAAGCTTGAATAGCCATAAAATGGAACGTATCTCACTTTCATCTCGAAAACATCGATCATTGTCATTCTTTTATCTATTTAAAAAATAATAATAAAAAAGACAACACTAAATAAAAATTGCACCAATTTTGTTCCAAAAGTCACCGTTCTGCTGAAAACTAATCATATTTTCCCCTAAATGAAGCGAATTTCGCCAAAATAATATGAATTTGATAAAAAGAATTTCATCGAAAAATAACATTACTTATCCCAAAAAATAACGCAATCTTTACCATCCTTCGCATTTTTTGCATACTTGATCGCAGTTGTGGAGCAATCGGTTCAATCATAACATTATACCCCGCGCTGTGTTCCCGACTCTCGGGAGGAAGGGGGGAGGGGGTTGCACTAAAAAAGCCTCCGGTGCAATCTGCAAGTGATAGCCGCGATGAATCAACGACAATCCCCCTGCCCCCCATCCCCCTGGCCATAATCCTACGACTGCCGCAGGGGCTCTCAAACTTTCATAAAAATAATCGATTCGATTTGTAAACCTAAATAATATATTTATTTTGATTTTGCTACACCTTTCTTAATGAGTGGAGTTCCCGTGAGACTGTAGTAAAATAAGATTTCCTTTCCACCTATAACACTTTTAATCAAACCAATAAGACCATACATACTCGTACTTGATTACTCTATAATATTTGTTTATCTCACATTTTTACAAGTACATACTTAATGATAAATATAAATTGGATACCAAGATTTGAATCACTAGCCAAGACAGATCAAAATAAATGTTTTTTTTTAAAGTATGATAATTGCTCAATCGACGCATCAATTTTTTTACCACAACATTATACTGTAAATTGTAATACTGGACTCAAATTATCTGGTATACGTAAATGTTTACTGTATAGTTTTTTCTTCATCATTTTATACGTATACTCGTATGTACATAATAAGATAAACCCTAGAAAGTAATATTTGTACAGCGCTCTTGAGGTGATTTTTCACAAAAACGGCGCTTTATAAATCTTCCAAGTATTATTATTATTATAGTTCGACAACAAACAAAAAAACATTCCCTAATGTCGTCCGGAATGAAAAGGGGTGCGGAAAAGACTGCCACATGGTAAGCCCGTTTTACATACTCCTAGAAATTGTCATTCCCAATGATTATTTTTTGGAAAATAAATACGCAAAACTTGAAAAAATATATATATATTGATAACACATATTTTTTCATTGTTTTCTTCACATGAAATGAACCGCCCTTCGTTCTTTATTTTGAAAGAGATATCAAAATACAAGAATTTTATATCTTAATTGACCCTTTTTTCAAGTTTCCTTGCGTACTCTCGGCTATCTAAAAGTATGCAATCATTTGAGACCACCTGAAGTTTTTTTTAAGGTCGAATATTTTTCTCAACGTGTATTGCTCTCTACGAAAATCATCAACAGTAATTTTATTCTTGTTTGGAAAATGTTTCTCCTTTGGGAATTGAAGATAATACATGAACAGTTGATTCACTTTCTGAATGCTACGTGTTCAAATATTGTATGTGTAAAATGGGCTTTTTCATTTTCCAGCGCAGAACTGTCGCCTACGAGAGCTAGAGAAATACTAATCAGTCCCGCCCATTCTGCGCATGGGAAGAGACCTGCGTCTGCGCATGGTTTTTGCTTGTGGTCAAGTTAGAACTATTATTCTATGTATGTTCACTATTATACTATGTATATTCACTATTATACTATGTATATTCACTATTATACTATGTATATTCACTATTATTCTGCATGACCGACTCGTACAGCAGTCAAACAGCTGCCCCCTACAGTTCGCCTGTGTGCCATATGTCTAACGTAAACCAAATTTTTGTTTGCACTGATTATAGAGAGTACCGAAACATTGAGGAAGGTTGAGAATTACTTAGCTATCCCAATCTGCATGCTATTCGGGTGTCATTGTCTCCCTTTACCCCCAGAAAAAACATTCACAGGAGACCCGCCTTAAGAATGACGTTGGACGATCGTGTACCTACTCGATTTAAGTTATGTATGAAACAGGCAGCGCAGCCATATTCACTATTATACTATGTATATTCACTATTATACTATGTATATTCACTATTATTCTATGTATATTCACTATTATACTATGTATATTCACTATTATACTATGTATATTCACTATTATAGTATGTATATTCACTATTATAGTATGTATATTCACTATTATACTATGTATATTCACTATTATACTATGTATATTCACTATTATACTATGTATATTCACTGTTATACTATGTGTATTCACTATTATACTAAGTATATTCTATGTATATTCACTATTATACTATGTGTATTCACTATTATACTATGTATATTCTATGTATATTCTATGTATATTCACTATTATACTATGTATACTTAAATTGTCTGGCATACGTAATTGTTTTATCTATACCCTTTTCACATTTCTTTATACTTAATTATAATACTATGCTTTTTTTTCAATGTATTATATTATACTAGCTTATTTCCTTTTATATTTGTATAGTGGCACTAAATATGAGTTAAACTTGTCAATTGACTGGCCTAAAACGGGATTTGTTCTTAAGGCCAACTACCGGCTAAAATTTTAACGAAATCACGCGCTCCTTATGCAGGTGGCGACAAGGTTGAAAATCCCGCTGTACATCGGCCGCATGTTTCGATTTCGCCAAAAAAAAACATCACCAAAATGGGTATTTTATTCAATTCTGTAAAGCTCAGACCTAATTATTAAAATGTTTTACGGTCATATTCTAAAAAAACTTCATTTACCACAATGAGAAATACGAAAATATGGGAAAAGGTGTTCATAAGTAGGAGATTTTGCGCTTTAAACATTTTTTTAATGTCTCATACTTAATTTTTTCTAAGCTTATAAAAAGACATACCAAAAAAGTGCACGGTTAAATGAAAGGCCAAGGTGTGATCTACTTGAAGTATTTAATTCCATCACCTATGATATTTCTAGGCCAACAAATTCTCAAACCGAAAACACACGATTTTGCATTACTTCCCATTGCATCGCCTTAATTGTTCAGTCGAAGTTTTCTTATTTTTTTAGTTCATAAATAGGTGTTATTTAGTGCTAATATTCCGATGTCTACCAATGATTAATAAATATATAGAATATGTAGTTTTCCTTCTTCATAAATTGCACATTCCAAATATAATATGTGTGTACATTTCTCCATAGTTTAACTATCGCTAGGCCCCATACACTTGTTTACCGGACACAAGACGACATGAGAGAGGATCGCCCCATCGGCCATCTCCCCATCGCCCGACGCCGACCCTTTTCTCTCAGTCTCCATTTCAATCTCCAGTCTCTACTCTCCAGTTCCAGTCTCGCAGCACAGATCTGGGCACAGAACGGTGGCCAGTGAGAGACTAGGGAGGGAGCACAAAATGGTGCCCGGGTCCCGATCCCCGTCAAAAGATAATCTGCATTTATTATAGAATAGAAATAGAAGCGGTTCATAATGGAGTGCTGATACCAACCCTGATGTATGGCAGTGAGGCATAGAACTGGCAGAGGAAGGATGAAACTAAAATGAATGCCGTAGAAATGAGATCTCTGGGGCGAATGTGTGGTAAAACCATGTATGATCGTGTGAAAAATATTGAGATTCGTAAATAATGCAAGGCTGATATAAGCTTAATGAGTAAGATTAAGAGAGGGACGCTTAGATGGTTTGGGCATGTAGAGCGAATGAACGAAGAAAGGAGTAGAAGAAGAATATATTACGCGAATGCGAATGGAAGAAGAAGCCGGGAACGGCCGAGGAAGACATGTCACGATCAAGTGATCAAATACTTGAGCCGGGCCATGTCAGAAGTCGGAATAATAGAAGATAATGTATGAATGTGAATGAAGCAAGAAGTGTATGCCAAGATCGAGTTGTTTGGCGGTCCGTACTTTCTGCCTACCTCTACGGGGAAACGGCGTGATGGTTAGTTGGTAGTTAGTTAAAAATAGAATCTCTAAACTAAATTCTTACACATTTTTTTGTTCTGTAAAGTTGACATTGAAGGCAAATGAGAGCACCTAATACGATTGTCGATTAGTAGTTCTAGTTTTTCTATAAACGGTGTCCGGAAACTAGTGGTACAAGCGGGAAACTGGCGAATCTCTATGTATCACACAGAGAACCCCAATTTTTTTATTCCTTACTATGCATTTTGATATACATATATATTTTTGAAGTAAAATTTTTTTTTTAAAGAAAAAAAAAAATTGTAGCCGGGTTTACGTTTCGGTGCATTTTGAAATACGATAAAGAACTGATAGTAGCTACCCCACAGCGATCGAATATTTAATATTTGAAATTCCGGACTCGATTTACTCGAAAACGATACCTTAAATAAATAAAAAGTTATACGAGTATACCGCAAAATCGACTCCAAATGCGACGTAGATTAACCAGTTTCCCGCTTGTACCAAGAGGCTCCGGACAACATGTACTCGTATACGTATTTAAAATATAAAGTAATCACCCCTCCTGGCAGGGGCAGGCAAAGAGGATGGACCGCCACACAACTGTCTTGGCACCCTTGAACCTAGAACCTACAACTGACAACCATAACAATATGGCCGTTATGCTTGGCAGATGATCACAATTTGTTCAAAAGCATAAACAGATCGAGAATCGGTGTTTAACGAGGACCGTTCAGGTACCAATTTTTGAATGTGACCAGTGTCTGAAACCACCTCACATAGACATTCCAAGTACAGCAATACAGTCTGGAAGCCTATGGCCCGGGCCGCTGGAGGTGGTAGTGTAGTATGTTGCCAGTATTTTGACAAAGCTACGCGTGTAATCAAATATCATAGACATCCAAATATAGGCTTCCAGACTGTAATGTTTTTTTTTTTTTTTTTATTTAAGTTTTTAATCCAGCAGGACTGGGTGGGTAGTGCAAACCCAGTCTGCCATATCACATGAAATATATACAATAGCCCTACATTTCACACGAGAACGGGTCGCTTTTACGACTCTGCGACTCTTACGATCTGCCGGCCTCTGTGTTTCCTCCATCCTACAACATGGGTCTCTTCAAGACCCAAGTTCACTCCTTCCTATCCTCTAAAAGACCCTCCACACAGCATCCCCAACGATGAAATAGGCCTTGAGGGAAATTATTTCCCACAGGGTCTCCTGTGTGGTGTTTCCGTAAAAAAAAACAATAGAGAAATGAATATAATAAAAAAATAAAAATAATAAGAATGAAAATTAAAAAGGTTAAATAATAATATAAAACATATGAGAATAAAATGAAAAAAAAATGCTGTTGCTGTGTAATGCTGCTGCTGTGTAATACTGCTGCTGTGTAATGCTGTTGCTGTGTAATGCTGCTGATGTAATGCTGATGCTGTGTAATGCTGATGCTGTGTAATGCTGTTGCTGTGTAATGCTGCTGCTGTGTAATACTGCTGCTGTGTAATGCTGTTGCTGTGTAATGCTGCTGCTGTAATGCTGTTGCTGTGTAATGCTATTGTAATAAATGTTTTATTTTGTTTGTAAACAATTTCGATAGTGCGAGAGCAGCGAGCCTTTAATTGTTAATACAATCCTAATAGCCTCTTCAAAAATATATAGATGTATATATACTGACATGAGCTAGAATGAAGTAAAATCATGTGTCGTTAACCTAATTTTATTTATTTTTTATTTTTATGCATACATACATCTTCTTCCCCTTGTCCTACTCGGGTCGGGGACCCATCGCATCGACAAGGCGCCTCCAGGCGTCCCTGTCCTGCGCTACGCGTACGGCATCCGTCCATAGTAAATCCAGCCTCTCCTCGCACAGCTTCTAGAGTTGCTTCTCCCACCTGTGTCTAGGGCGGTCCACTGGACGTCTTACGTCTGGAATAGCACTCATAATTTTCAGTGGAATTTCACCTTCTCGCATTTTTAACACTGGCCCAAGCCACCTCAGTTGCTTCTTATTCGATCCCATCTAGTGACTCCCGCAAGTCCGCTGATCTTATTTTCGATTTCTATGTATTGAAAAACCCAATTCGTTCTACTGGGGCCGCTAGGGGCGCTAGTGTGGCATGTTGCCATCTCTCAAGAACTACGCTTATTTAGTTATGTGCGAATTTCTTCATAAAAGTTTTTATTTTTCGATAACACGTTATTTCTAACTACACGTAATTTCCTTAAAAATCTCTTAGTACAGGAACCCTGAAAACGTTCATCGCATCCGGCGTGGCCCGTGAACACCCCGTAATTATTTGATTTACAATTTTCAATTTGCATTATTGCACCCATTTTAAACAATGGTCTACAAGAAGTAAGTTTTTCACAAAAAATCATTAAAATAATAATAATAATAAGGCTTTATTTTCTTCTTTTTTATAACAAAATAACAAATAACGATATCCGCACTAGGACTTCCCGCGCTGAGGATTTCATTTACAAAATATTAAATTACATTATATTAAATTGATGTGCTTGATGAAAAAAATAAAAATAATTGTAAGGTGAGGTGTTTTAAGTGCAGTTGAGTGGTTTCGGTGTTAGCCTGTATTTGGTGTTAATATATTTTCTCTTTCAGATCTCCCTACGTAGCGTATCCAGTGTTTTATTTGATTTTTATATTTTTTAATGGTTGTTGCGATTTTTAAAGAATAGTGGGATTTTATTGTAGAGTTTAGTACCATAGTATAAGAAGTGTTTTTATACAAATGTGTTTGTGGTTCCTTGTGTGTGTTTTTGACTCTGAGATATTATTATTATCATTATAAGGGTGAAAGCCAAAAACAATGGAGAAAAATATTTGTTGTCACGTCACAACGTGATTAAAATAGTAATTTCCTTGTCACCATTGAGGGTCTAGTTCAATGAAAATGAATTAATACGAAAATAATGTAATTAATGTTTGTTGTTTGCCACAAGTAGTCGGCTGTACGCTGGCAGTACCGCGGCGGCTCACAGCTCGCAGTGTGCGGCACGCGGCTGGCGACAGAGACCGGCGCCTGCCTGCCGCTCTCCCCGTCCCTCCTTCCTTCCTCCCGCCGTCCGGTGGCGCCGGGCCACGCACGAAACACTCGAGCACAGAAAAACCAAAACCAAACGAACGGCGAACAATCCCATCCTCACTCGATCCGCAGCTCCGCGACCGACTTCACGCCGCTCTCGGCTCCGGTGACATTTCCTTGCGCGGCAAACTCGTACTTCGAAACTTTTCAAAAAGGAAAACAAATATAATGCTTCAGTGAAATGTTTCTTCGCGTTGATAAATCATAATCAAATGCAGTTTTAAGTGAAGTTAACTTTGATATTGTAAAAAAAACTAAACACCTTTGTTTTTGCTTGTTTATTTACTGGATAATAATGACAAATTAGGTTATGCATTTTTAATGCTTGTCATTTTCGCACTGTTTACTGTTGTTATTTTGTTGTGAAATCGATTCAATCGACTGTGGTAGAAGGTATGAGCCAACGCTGGATGGTTGAAATTGGTTGAATATCAGTGAACTGTTTGTGTGTTTGTTAAAGTGTTGACGGATCAGATATAGAGGGGGGTGTTGGATTGGATGCGAGGCAACTGAATGTGCCTGCAACTGGAGACCAGGGTCAAGAGGGCGCAGCGCCCAGGCGCCCCCATGGCGCCCCCAGGTAAATACACCACCTAATTCTGATATTTTATTTATCTACTTCAAATTCTGTGCTTTTTTTAATGTACACATATGATACATGGAAAATGTTTAAGGTGCAGTTTTCCCAATTTCTCCTCTTTACGAATTAGATATTTGTTTAGACTATAAATGCCTGTCTCAGATTCAATATAAATAAATAAAATATTAATCAACTAAATTGCTTTTATTAGTTAATTAATTCTAATACGCAATTTCGTCATTGCCTTTGTTTATCTTTTAAATATTAGTTCTAGGTTTTCTATTTTGGATAGTGGGTACGTTTAAAAAAAATTGTGTAAGTACTTACCTACAGTAATTTGGCTAATTCGCATGGCGCCGAACCGAACAACATCTCAAGCGCTTGACAAAAAAAGAAAATCGCTGACAACTTGTCTTTGGGGATTTCTATGCGTTGTTAAGCGCCCTTATGTTGATTTTTTCCAAGAAACATTACTTAAGTACCTACTCACCCATATAAACATTACTTAAGTACCTACTCACCCATATAAACATTACTTAAGTACCTAATCACCCATATAAACATTACTTAAGTACCTACTCACCCATATAAACATTACTTAAGTACCTACTCACCCATATAAACATTACTTAAGTACCTACTCACCCATATAAACATTACTTAAGTACCTAATCACCCATATAAACATTACTTAAGTACCTACTCACCCATATAAACATTACTTAAGTACCTACTCACCCATATAAACATTACTTAAGTACCTAATCACCCATATAAACATTACTTAAGTACCTACTCACCCATATAAACATTACTTAAGTACCTACTCACCCATATAAACAATTTAACAATAATTTTCATTAATAAATAGTCATCAGATTGTATATATTATCATATTAAGGTCAAAGGTGCATTTTTGAGTCTGTTTTCGTATAACTATTCCTGTTCCGGTGACTTTGGGAACGCCCAGTAATCAAAATATCCCCAGAAATGCCAAAAACTCCCCAGATTTTAGTTGTAAATCAACACTAGGGGTGTCGTTTTGAACACCCAAGAAAATGATAAATTGTAAAAAAAAAGATCATGCGCATTTTGTTCATTTCCCTATATTTATTATATGCATTTTTACTGCATATAATCCGACATTTAATCATCAATATCCTCACATTGTGTCCCCCATTGCCATTGGCAACATTCTCCTGTTCTACTATCCTAATCCTAATTTTAATGAAATAAGTAACACTTAAAAGTCTCACCCCGTCTAATTTGGAGAGTAAACAACTTCCTCCATAAAAAGGAGAGGAATCAGGTCTCTGTGAAAAGCAGATGTTGAAAAAAATAATAATTTAAGTCATACACTTGTTTTATGGCATTCCCCATTTGCAAGCGTCTGCGTATTCCGGCTCCATGGAGGGGACACCTTTTTACAAATACACAATTATATTAATACTAGCGACTTGTCCCCGGCCTTGCTCGGCGGGGTTATGAATGGTTTGAAGTAAAGTTTTGAGGATGTGAATTCTCGTAAAATTTCTAGCGTAATTTCAAGTTGGAAATAATATTATTGTTAAGATTTAACTAACTAGCAAACCAAGGAAGTCCAAGGAAGCGAAGCTAGCAGTCCACAATGGAGTGCTGATACCAACCTTGATGTATGGCAGTGAGGCATGGAACTGGCAGAGGAAGGATGAAAGTAGACTGAATGCTGTAGAAATGAGATCTCTGAGACGAATGTGTGGCAAAACCATGTATGATCGTGTGAAAAATGTTGAGATTCGTAAAGAATGCAAGGCTGATGTAAGCGTAGTGAGCAAGATTAAGAAAGGGACGCTTAGATGGTTTGGGCATGCAGAGCGAAAGAATGAAGAAAGGAGTGTAAGGAGAATATATGACGCGAATGTGAATGGAAGAAGAAGCTGGGGACGCCTGAGGAAGACATGGCACGATCAAGTGAATCAAATACTCGAGTCAGGCCATGTCAGAAGTCGGAATAACAGAAGAGAATGTATGAGGCGTTGTATGAATGTGATTGAAGCAAGAAGTGTATGCCAAGATCGAGTTGTTTGGCAGTCCGTCCTCTCTGCCTACCCCTGTGGGGAAACGGCGTGATGGTTAGTTAGTTAGTTAACCATCACCCCGCTTCTTTAATTCGACCCCGTCACCCATTTGAAATAATGAGTAATAATTAATAATGAAACAAAAAAACAAACATGCATACTCGTATGTATTCGACATTTATAAATATATATATATATATTTTTTTAAAGAAAGACAAATATTCTCTGGTTACGAATAACCTGACAATATTTGAAAATCTCCTACTACCATCACAGTAAGCGGAAGATGTTGCTTGTGTCGTAATGGAGGACTTAGCCAGCCAGAGACCCAAACGAATAACAAATAATAATATTTGTATAATTTATATAGCGCTCGATTTGTGAAAAATCACCTCAACAGTTCTGTACAAATATATTACCAGGGTACCGTCAAAGTGGATAGCTACTTAATATTTTAATTAAAAAAATTGTGGTGTTTTTGCAGAAACTCGTTTTACCAAATTTTATCTCCTGAATTTCCATCGCGGGTTATGGAACTTTGAGATCTGCATTTTCCAGTATGGAGCTTTACAAAATTGTGAAATAAACTGTCAGCTTCTAGCTACAACAGTAGGTACTCATAGCGTATTGCATCCCCTGCATCCCCACCCTCTGCGGGATGGGGGTTGGGCTTAGAACGACAATCTAAGGATTTAGGAGGGGGGTGGCTGAAAGCATCGCAATAACTTCAGTCATGTTTTGCAGCTAAAATACTGTCAATGGGATGTTGCCTTGTACTGCATGATACTTGTCAGATGTCACCAGCATTATACCAATATGGTGGAATCAGAAAATGTCTGATTATAAATAATAACTCAGCACACAAGAAGTAGTGAAAGTTAATATTCTGAAAACAGTACTTTTTTATGACATTATCATCTTATTTCTAAAATAATTATATCATAGAAGTGTTTATCTCAAGTGACCTGACAGGTAAGTATGGTCCTGTATAATATTATGTGTCTGTACACAATATTAATAACATGTATATTTTAACATGGCAACACGTTCATTGGTCAAATGCATTGTACATATAGTTTGGTATTACAGATCGGGAACCGGTGATGGAATCTGTTAGACACAAGTAGTAATAAAAGCGCCCTTTACGGTATTTTTTTACAAAAACTGCACCATACAAACCATCCAAATATTATTGTTATATTATCTTTAGACATTTAGAAACATACGAGTATATTACAGTATAGTACAGATTTTCCAAATGCAATGGTACCAACATAACATGGTCTTTCGATGAGATGATTTTTTATTCTCTTTTAAATAACGATTTATAAATTCTGCATATAATTATATATAACAATAATAATAATAATTGGCGTTTGCTGTTCTAATGTGAATATATGTAATAATGAAATATGAATACATATTTTTAAAACCATTATATATTTCACTGGAGTTCGTTATTGAACAAAAAAAAACAAGTATAACGATCGGTTATGCTTGTTTACCAAATGATATGTGTTTTTTTGCAGTTTAGTCATCCTGTGTCCAAAATGAACAATACACGAACTCTGGTGTAATCATTTATACATGAATTATTATGCAGTTCATCGAGTTAATCAATAATATTGGATACCTATTCATGACCGGTCTAAAAGTAGCTTTAATTGCTCAGTGGTTTAGAGATTAGCACATATGCCCGATTAGCGGAAGGTCCCAGAGTTCAAATCCCCGTCACGGCAATTCATCATTTATCTCGTGGGCAGTATAATAAATATATTGTAAATGCAAGGATATGCTTTTATAAACAACGGATGGTTTTCCAGGAACATAGATAACCAGCATCAATGAAATAACTAACATAATCTACCAACAACATTATGCGTCATTCACAAATTGCATCGCCATGTGGTGCACACTACACTCTGCGCACTGCCTTGACAGTTCACGTGTTGGTACTATTGCAGTGCCCTGTGCACAGTGCAGTGTGCGGCCATATTGCAGTGACGCGGGGAATGATGGTGAGATGGGTTATTGGTCCCACCCCTGCCCCTGCCGACCAGATGTGTTCCCGGAATCTGTGCACTGTGCAGGGTGTGTTCGCAATAGTATCAACCTCAGATCAGAGCTTGGAGCCCGGTCGCCACACAAGGCGCTTCCGCCGCACCACAGTCTCGAGGATCCTGGGTGCCTGGAATCTGACGACACTGTTTTTTATCCCAACCTTCACCCGACCGTTTTAAACACATGCAACCTAATATTAGTAGGTACCCAAAGGGCATATTTTATGTGGTTATATATGTATTTAAACATTTCTAACACTACCTGGTGATGATTTTAGATAATAAGGAACTCCACTGAAAAATATAATGGCTTTAACAATATCTATTCATATAAAAGTCAATAAAAAAACATCTCATCAAAACACCTTGTTATGTTGGAACATTTGACGTCACGTGCGCTTTCTGTTTTTGGATTACTATGAACATTTTTATTTTTTACTTTTGTTTTGTATTTTAAATGTGTATTCTTTAGTTTTGGTGAAATTTAAACATAATTTGGGTGACTTTAAACTGTATAATTGTTGTTCAATATTTAAAAAAAATTATTATTACTGAAATAAATTAAGAGTATTCATGAGCAAACCAATTATCAATACGGATATTATGATAATATCATATTAATGCTGAACACTATTATTATTCTTTGAGTTAAGTTCATCCATATTTTGACATTTGACATTCTAACCTCAAAACTGATCATAACCGACCGGCCATAGATTTGAAGCGTTTTGGCGGGCTTTGAAAAATTGAACATTTGAAAGATATTTTAAGTATGAAGACTTACTTTAGAAAAAAAAACAACATACTGGTATTTAAGTTTGAACTTCATTATTGACATAAAAAAAATTGTTTTACTACTCTATTAAATCCTAAAACACTTATATTTACAAATGTTACGATATTTTGTTTGGACAGATTTGCACTGATTTAAATGAAAATGAGCATTGACAGACGTACCGATTTTTGCGGGACGAATTGAATGTCCAGCGCGGGACAGCTAAATTCTTGATTTTTCAAAAATAAATAAGACATTCATTCCTTTCAGTACGACTCGATAGGACCGTGCGTTCAGGACAAAATATATCCAAAGGTATAAACACACCCTGGAACTCACGATCGTGCGGTTATTTTTTCTAAAAGGAAGGCGAGGGGTTAATTCTTTTAATTTTTTCCCCATCCCATGGGAAGCCAAACAAGGAAGAAAACATGTCAGGATTGAAAGGGATAAGTAACTCGAAGAATACGTACGTGCGCCGAGTCGTGCGGGTTACTTTGCGTTGGCGGGACGGGAAGAGTTTTGTAGTTTGTGTTGTCATTTATGATTGATATCGTTGGAATATCATTTTTGAATATTGAACTGTGCATTTTCTAGATTATCCCGCCTTTTTCTCCTAAATCCCGATTTTTTTTAATTCACTTCAATTCAATTTTGTTAAATTATAATCTAGCAACGCTGCTTGAAGGGCACTTTATAAAGTTAGGAAGTAACAAAAAGTATTCGAATCTTTCATGCTTTTTTTTATATGAATACCGCACAAGAGTCCCAACTGCTCCCAACCGTCTGGAGCCAATGAGACTATGGCATCCCCAATTGGGGAATATTGTGAGGCTGAAGGTATTGGAGAGGGGAAGAGGAAGGTGGGAAATGCCTGGCTATTCAGATCTGGTCACCAAACACGGCTAAAAGCCATTTCAAGCACCGTTTCAATTCTGAATGGTGGTCTTTCACCAGGGCGATAGTGAGAGTATATTCTACTCTGGAACGTGCGCAAATATACTATACTCGTATATTGTTTTTAAATGAATTAATTGTGAAACAACACAAATTAATTAAATAAAATTTACTTGCGCATACCGGGATTTGAACCCGCCAACTTCGGATTCGTAGTCGAGAGCCTTGCCCATCGACCATGGAGGCCGCTGGACCTACCAATCAATAACTAACTAATTAATCACGCCGTTTCCCCACAGGGGTAGGCAGAGAGGACTGACCGAAAAACAACTCGATCTTGGCAGACACTTCTTGCTTCATTCACATTCATACAACGCCTCATACATTCTCTTCTGTTATTCCGACTTCTGACATGGCCCGACTCGAGTGTTTGATTCACATCAATATATGTCAAATTATTTCTATCTTTACGTTTCATCAAGATGACGACTCTGAAAAATAATATATTTAATTGCAGGGTTCGATATATGCGAGTATAATTGAATAGGTGTCTTTGTTTTTACTGGATTTTCCCACGTTTTTTCAGTGTTTAAGAGGAACGGCTGCGCGGCCTGTTTCATAGAAAACTTAATTTTAAATTTGAGGCCAAAATACTCACCTAAACCTAATGATTTTTTTTCTTCATAAAAAAGTATAGTAAATATCTAGTACGGATTAGGAGTAATTTATTTATTTTTGTTTTACATTATTAAATACAGGCCATTAAAGGAATTGATTTTTCGCGATTCTAGAGGCACCTTTAACAATTATTTGGAGGCTAACGGTGATTAAAAAAAGTTTTACCCCGTCTGCTTTAAAAATATAATGAAATTAAAAAAAATAACCATTATGGTGAACTTTAAATTAAATTAAAAATGACCAATTTACGTTGGAACACAAATTTGCCGTACATAATTTTAAATATATACCCGAAAAAAGGTTTTTTTATTTTATTTTTATTTACGTAATAATACTTATGTAGCAAATATGAAAATTTAATAAAAAATCGTTAAACCCGCAAATAATTTTCTCTAAAAGTTGGCTCTAAAATTATGAAAAAAAAAAATTTCATACTTCATAATTTAAAACAAAAATAAATATAATTCTTCGCATACGTCCTAGATATTTACTAAACCTTTAATTAAAAGTATGTCATTCAGTTTCGATAGGTATTTTCACCTCAAATCCAAAATAAAGTTACGTATGAAACAGGCAGCACAGCCGTTCATCTTAAAACCGTATTTTCACCATCTATTTTCTTTAAATAATATCGCCTTTTGATATTTTCGAACCCTGTTTTATTGTAATGTTTTTTTTTTCAAGTCTGGTAGTCTCAGTAGTTAGTTAATAAATATTTGTACAGCGCCCTTGAGGTGATTTTTCACATAAACGGCGCTATACAAATCATCCAATTATTATTATTATTATTAGTTACTAGCCATAAGTCTTAGTTGTAAGTCACTAGTTATAAATCTTAGCTTTAAGAATTAGTTATAAGTCAAAGTTATAGGTTAAATAAATTAGTTGTAGAACACCCTTGAGGTGATTTTAATTATTTTTCTAAAAGTGCAATTAAAAACTATTTAACACAACTTATGTTTTTATTAACAATATGTCATGGCTATCGATGTTAAATTTACAAACCTGATCGCATCATTCAAATAAATGGTTTCACGTGTATTAGGAAAATCAGTTCCCAAGGAGCATGAGGCAAGTGGCAAGTGAGGCCAGATGAGTCGGCTGTAACCAGTAGCCAGTAGCAGGTTCCCAGTTTCAGTTCCCACAGCTGTTAGAAGACTCTGCACTCTCCAGCTTTATGGCCGTTCATCATGTGGTAGTGGCCGTGGCTGTGTCTCTTGTGCTCACTGGCTCAGTACTGTATTTACCACCTTCTTCGTTCTGCTGTACAAATTCTGTAATCATATTATTATATAGTCTCTCTCTTCAGATCGCTTTCATATTATCTTTCCGCGATCCCAGACCAGTTGTTGTCAAGCGGAAGTGTTTAAATTGTTAAACCAATCATAATTCTACACTTATATAGACCCTTTCGGCAAAATATCACAAGGGCGCTTCACAAAGTTATTAAATCGCTTAAAAAATATCTAATTTTGTATCTACCTGCCTACCTACCCGGTCACAGTTCAAAACAATGCTTCAGAAATATTATTTTCACTGGTTTTTCGTTAGTTTGATAGTGTTATGTATGCCTTTTTCTGAAAAATATTTTAAATTATAATTTCTTCAAACGATTGGTATTCACTTTGTGGCGTCATTATTAATTAATTAATTAAATAATATACTTTGTTAATTGATAAACTAAAGTTTTTAAGACAAGATTTTTGTGCATAGTGCAAAGGGTAACAATTATTTTAATCAATGTATAACTAGTATATATTGATTAACTTGGCGGGTTTGCGATAAGCCGACGTAGCTCAACGGTAGAGCATCTGACTGGCAATCAGAAGGGTGCAGGTTCGAGTCCTGTCGGCCACATTTATCTTTTCTCGGAAGGTTTTTTTCAATTTGGATGAGTGTTTCAGGCTAATAATTATTGTTTATAAAAATATACTTTGTTTTCACCACTATACACAGATATCTGCATGTTTCGAAAGTGATGCTTTCTTCATCAGGAAATATAGAATACGAAAAATAATAAGTAATATTTTAAATAAATCGGGGATATACAAATTAATTTGTAACGATTGCAACTATTTTTACATAGGAAAGACTTCTAGAAATTTCAGTATAGAGTTAAGGAACACATAAGGTGTTTAAATAATAATAATTATTCTGAATTTGCAAATCATACTTTAGAAACCAATCAATCATTTGATATAAATAAACGTTTAAAAAATTTACTTACAAATATAACCGGTTTACAATTAGACAAATGTGAAGTTTTAGAAATCAGAAAAAGCCTTAATAGTGAATTAAATTTAATGAATAATCAAATACATATTTTTTTAACAGCTATCTTTTGAATTTATTTTCATATTAATAATATATATATATATATATATTTTTTTTTTTTTAAATTTCTAATATCATTTTGTTATTCAATGTTTTATAATAATTTTTTATTCATATTTTTGATTAATTACTTACCTACTTTAATCAATTTTTGTTTATGTTTATCATTCGTCTATTCTTACATTATTGTGTTGTAATTTTTATAAAAATAATAATTTTTATTACTTGAAATTATTATTTTTAGTATTCTATATATTCCTGATCGCTTTCGAAACATTTTCAAATATGTGTATATTAATAAAGTGGTGAATACAAAGTATATTTTTTAAATTAATTTATTTAAAATTATATTTAGTTTGGCTTTAGTTAAGGGTACCTAAACATAAGCAATAATGAGGATATTTATCTTGTACTAATAATTAGTTAATAGCAGCAACGACAAGTATAATGGGGATCCTCATGCACGATACTTATCAGTGTGCTAATTTGCATGTGAGGAAAACGCTGCATAATGCAGTGTTTGTTCCATTGCACAATTAATTCTCGGATTCCGATACCGCTCGTGAGAGGCGAACGGATCGATTCCTCGCGATCGATTTGGTCAGCGTCCAGAGAATCCTCTCCGCTCCGCTCTCAGGTCTCCTGCAGCGGCACGAGCGGGTCGGGGGGCGGGGGGTGACGCCAGACAGACGGCGCCGCTCCGAGCCGTGGCGCCACCCTCCTTCCCCCCGGCACAGATGGCGGAGCGGCCCATCTGTTCACTGGTCTGCCGCTACTCTACTGGACTCTGCGCTCGCTCCGTGCAGCCGCGGTCCAGTCATTACACCGTGGGATTATTGCGCCTTGTGCCGCTGCCGCTGCTCGCTCTCCGCTGTCCGCGTCCGTGTCCGTGTGACCGACACGATCCACGATGAGATGAGGTGACGCGGGCCGGGCAGGAAGGGTTGCGCGGGCATCACTCGCATTGTAATCAAATCATAAAGCAGCTTTTTATATCATTTTGGTTAAAAGTAAGAAATAAATTATTAGAATGGAGATGCAATAGATAAGTGAATTTGGTACCAAAATTATGATATCCAACACTCTCGGCACCTACATTCAGTACCTACCTACCAGTGGCGTGCATTATTAATTCACGTGTTTCATATATTTATCGTACTTACCAATGTGGCGTGCGGGATGGATGCGTGTAGATGCCAATTGTAATAATAATAATAATAATAATCGGATAATTTTTATAGCGCCGCTTTTGTGAGAAATCACCTCAGGGGCGCTGTACAAATATTACTTCCTATTCTTATATTACGTCTATTCTATGAATTTATTATTATTTATTTTTTTTTTTTTTTTTTTGACAGGCCATCATTACACATTATTTATAGACCATATAGAGATGAAGTTAAATTATATTCAAGAATGTATTTAATATTACAAGACGCTAATGTAATATTAATTATCACGATGGCTGAGATTGCGAATTATATTTTTAAGCTATGAAGGACCTGGGATTACTAAATAAAGAAATAAATTCTATGAAATACATTCCAAGTTGTTTGAAAATAAATATTAATTGTTTTTGTGTTTAATTCGTAGAATTCCGTATAATTTTTTTTTTGAAATTTAATGTAAATCTAAATTAATAATTTTATTAAATTCTGCAAGTGTTTTAGTTTTTATTATTGTGACAGCTGTTTCGGCGTTAAAGATCATTTTCAAACCGCGTTAATCCACATTGCGACGACTTACCATACTTACATGATTTAATTTACTCCCACCCAATTCCAATTTGGACGGTGTTTAAAATTATTTATTACAGGTAAAACCAATTGAGTTAGAAAATAATTAAAATTCTCTGTTCTGTGAGGTACTTAAATTTATGATGTGTTTCCCGTATTTAAATGATAATTTATTTAAATGGGTTATATTGTTTTGGTAGTGTAAATATACTGAGAAGTGGAGAATAAATAATTTTCATTACTTTTAATTAATGTTATAATAGGTGCAGTTGAAAATCAGTGAATTCAATTTAAATTATGTTTTACTTAAAATTCCAGTTAGTGCGTGCCTTCATATAGATTTTAAAATATTATAAACTGGGGATTATTGTCTTTTTGAAACCTTGTACATTTTCCCACTACCTGAGTAGAATTTATAGATAAATCATTCGTAATATTTCTGAGTTAGCAACCTGCTAAGTGTGTATTTTTAAAAAGGACCGTTGCTTCCTGTCTTTGACGCCAATATTTTGTTAACAAAACAGTGTAATATAAAGTCGTTGTGTTTCTCTTCAACTTCGCTGATATATACATGGATACAGCAGTGTGTAGATAGATACTTTATTAACTAAATTCAACTTGTCATAATGAAAAAAATTTCAACTTTGCCATAAAAACTGGTAAATTATAAAAACTTCGGCAAAGACAACTAACTATGTACGAAGGTTTTAAACGTGCCTGGCTATCACACTACGACGACGATAATAATAATATTTGGATGATTTGTATAGCGTCTTTTTTGTTAAAAATCACGTAAAGGTGTACAAATGTTTTTTTCCAATGCTCTATCTTATCACTAACTATAGACAACAATATCTATTATTACTACTTATCGCTAACAAATTGCATTCACCGGTTCATCGATGATGTGAAAGAACGTGATGCCGCGTTAAAATATACATGTTATTTATTTTATTTTCAGGCAGATAATATTATATAGTATATAGGACCATACTTACCTGTCAGGTCACTTGAGATAAACACTGTTTATTAGCGAAATTTACATGTCTAAACGCGTTTTGAACCACTTCAATTTAATATATTAATCAACCGGTTTCGGAAGTCACAAAGTAAATGCCTTTTGTATTCCGTATTCTCCCACTGGTAAGGCAGCTACAGCCTGAAGTCGAGAGTTATTGGCAGTACACCGTGGTCCTGGTTACCCCGGGCTTCATTTATCTCCACTTGCCTCGATCTGAAGAGCGGGGAGACGGCGGCACCAAGCGGTGTGGTAACTGTCTCGCTCCCGATAGTCACCACCGCACCACGGTGCAGCGGCCAACAGCTGGGTTGGCAGCGGATCCTGGCACCGCACGCCTCATTTCCTTCGTTAGGCGCACTCACTGAGGACTGTGGACTGTGTACGGTGGAGCCGGCACTGGCACCGGCACCCGGGGACGGAGACGGGGAGAGCGATGCTCCCGAACGCATAATATGCTTCCATTGAAAACAAGTTTTTTAATAATGGAATGTGACATTATTTAGGCATGAATACCAGAGATCCCCACTTTGGTGATCACCCTGACACCTCGCTGCTTTTCATAAATATCTCGACGTCTCGTATTTTTTTAATGTCGGCTTTTGTAGTCCTTCAGGGCCGAATTTGCTTTTGATGAGGCTAATAAATAAATCATTTTCAAACACGTGTTTTTATATCCTCGAATAGCAAAGCTGTTCTTTCTTGCAGCATGGTGGTTGAATTCATCATTAGATCCATTAACTCCCGAGTCGGTATTAGGTATTTTTTCGCAACACGTTGTCAACGGTCACCACAGAGCTAATGATACAAAAAGATGTGCTTACCGCAGTCACAATTACTCGAAACAAACGTGGACGTCAGTGAACCAAAGTTGGTGCCAAAATGGGTGTCCCGTGACATTTTCCTCTAGCCGTCAAAGTCGTACTAAGGTCAGGTTTATTGATTATGACGTCAGTGGTGGTCACCAACGGCGTCTGACCTTAACCTTTCCTCCAGCTCCTGGGTCTTCCCATTCTTCTTCCCACTCCACCTTTCTTGATTATTTTCAACCATCTGAAGGATCGCTGTCTTCTCAAACTTATTATTAAACTAAGTATTCGAATTTCTCGTAACAATGAAGGATACGTGCTATTTTATAAGTCCCCGAACCGCAGATACGTCAGATTATGGGTACTTTATTCCGGCACTGCGCACAAACAAATCTATTCACTCCAATATTTTGAAAAATATTCCCGCGTGGGAGTTTTTACGCGCAATTCCATCCCAATCGCGGCTATTTACTCGCCGTTATTTATGTACAAATTAATCACTGCAAATTACAGTTCCGCCACTGCTCGGAATTGTTATTCTGTCCATGCAGCGCTGGGAGCTGTTCCTTCCATGGGAACCAACCGAGCAACCGCCGTCAGATTATCTACATATGGCCAATCTTTCTCTGGTCCCCTCACCATATGAATCTCTCCTCACTACCTTACTAGTTACTAGCGACGGGCTCAATCGAGATATCCATTTCGAAATTCAGTATTGATTATTTAGAAACCTTTAGTAAATTATTTACGGATGTTCGTCCCAACCCTGCTGAGCAATAAGTATGCCTCAACACTGTTCAAATGCACAAATACGCTCTTCCCAACGAAATTCTCGATAGAATTTACGATCAATTTAGGATATCGATTTTTGTGGATTTAGTTCCCCTCAACAGAGGATCAGTTATAAAAAGTATCAATAGAGTGAACAAACGTCACCGAAATGTCAAATGTCATTCATTATTATTTTACGATCTATTTTACGCGTTTCAAATATTGAATGACAAAGATTTTTTTCCGTTTTCGAATGTCAAAACATGTTTGGAAGTGGGCGGGCACTATTTTATAGATGGCGAGATCCTCCATAGACAATTTAGGATAAAAAATGCTTGGATTCAGGCGAACAGAGCGAATACTTAACAATACTTAACAAACAAAAAACACTTGGCTGATCGGTGACTCAGATTAATCATTCGAAAAGTTGGGAAGAACAGCCGTTAGAAATGAATATAAAAAAAAAAGATTTTATTTTTAGTCGCAATATTTCGAATAAGTAGCTCAAGTCGATTTAAAAAATATATATGTATCATGGTTGACTTTCTAACATAAATACCAGTATTTTTTAAAAATCGTTTTCATAATTAAATTAATTCTCCAAGCACAACTTTTTAAATCCCACCACAACGGCTGGAATCCGAGCGGTGACCGCGTGACGTCAGATGGTCACACAAAATGAATTCACATAGAAATAATATAGGCGCGAACAACCACATGATGTCGTTCTAATGGTACCGACGAAACACAGTATTTGATGAGATGTCTTTTTTATTCACTTTTAAATACCAATTTATAAATTCTACCTATAATTATATATAATATATATATTCAGAACCGGCGTTTGTTGATCTATATTAATATATATTTTTAAAGCCATTATATTTTTCAATGGAGTTCCTTATTCGCAAATATGTTTGTATCGATTTATTTGCAGACAAAATTGTTTGACCTGTATAAATATCAGCATGTTTCGGAAGCAAAGCTTCCCTCATCAGGATACACATTATACTGAGAAATAATGACAAAAATAGATTTATTATTTCTTGATTTTATTTATAATAAAAATTGTTTTATTTTTTAAAATGTTCTAATATAAACTTATTATTTAATATTTAATAATTGTAATTTTTTTAAAATTATTTTTACATTTTAAATTAAATCTGTCATTACTTACTCTTAATTTTTGTTTTGTTTATAATTTGTCTATTCTTACGTTATTATTTATGTCTATTATTTGTCTATTCTTGTCATTATGTCTCAGTATACTGTGTATCCTGATGAGGGAAGCTTTGCTTCCGATACATGTTGATATTTATATATTAAATAGTGGTTTATGTAGTATTAGTATTCTTATTCATTTTATTAAACATTTATTGAAGAAGTCATAATATATTTCACTGTTGTTCCTTATTGAGTTTCGATTGTGTCGGTAAGTAGCTACTGAGTGCGAAGTCGATTAAATCTGATAAACATTCGATTCTTCAAATTGTTCGATTATTGCCATATCCCCTCCTTACTCTCGAATATCAATTTTTTGTGTGAATTTGTAAATCTGATAAACATTCGATTCTTCAAATTGTTCGATTATTGCCATATCCCCTCCTTACTCTCGAATATCAATTTTTTGTGTGTACTTTCCCAGACTTGTAGCTAAAGTGAATCATTCTCGAGTACACGATAAAAACATCCATGTATTCACCATGACTCAATTACTTATGATTATAATATTATTCTCCTCTGTTCTGGTCCATCTGTGATACTAGATGTACCACTCTCACTGAGTATTGAGTACCGACTAGACTAGAGTGCTAGAATTACAGCACTCTATGATATTTATATTGCAGAACATCTGGTCAGTCAGGAGTTGAATAACTGCATTTATCTTCATTGTGTGTAGTATTTTCTGTCAACATCTCCGTTTATAATGTGAATATCGGGCTAACAGTATGAGTAGGGAATGGGGTGCGGGGTCACAGTCTTGCAATTGGTTTGAATGTGTTGATTAAATGTAAGAATGTGGATGAAGCAAAGATTTTGTGTGTATGTGTTAGAAATAATTGTTGAAATTAATATTAGGAAAAATATTTCTACTCACCCTCCTACCCTACACCTACCCCAACCCCTACCTCAACCCATATCCATATTAAGTTCAGTGTGTATCTTATATCGCAAATAGGGCCCAAGGAGTTTACTGATCAATTTTTCACATAGCTAATCGAATTGCGTTCGTTGAGACGCGTAATTTGATACCCATATCGGCTATCCATACCCCTGTCCCTTCACCTACTCCTACTCCTACCCTACTCCTGCCCCTACTTTTACTCCTACTCCTACAACTCCAGTGGGGTGCAGTTCCTATGTGTTTTCTTTTTCTTGTTTATAAATATGCGAGATTTTTCGTTATTCGAGCTAACAACGCCATGGAATCTTTGATTTTGATCTCTTGTGTTAAGTACAGGTAAACGGAATTACTTATTTATTTCGATTATGCCGTTTGAGACACATTTTATTTTTGCATTATAGCTTTTTTTTTACATTTTTTGTATTGACAAGTAACACAATTTGTTCCTTTTCAATTAGATATAATATTTAAAGGATTTTTCCTGTCGATAAATTAGCAATCCGTAGTCACAAGTAGTTAATGCACGTTTACCTGTTTTTTTTTATTTGTGCATGACATCATTAAGTCAATATTCATTACGTAGTACGAGCATATCCACCTGTACGGGCATACAAGTATTATGCGTAATTCGCGCAGACCGCTAACCGTGAGACGGTACTGGATGAAATGCCTATCGTGAGATTCTCTGCTATATAAATATGAAAGTTGCAAACAATGTTGAATTTTTTCGAAAGTATTAAAATTCAAGTGATCATTATCACCACCGATAAAAAACCACGTCTTCTTAAAAATTCATAATGGAAAAGATGTAAAATGTTAAAACTATTGGTGTCGCGAATCTACGACTCCACTGTTTGCGGGCGGAGCCGGGTATAATCCTGTAATAATTTACTCGAAGGACCAGCTCCAAAATGATGACAATAGTATCGGTGATAATTATTATGAAAAAATTCAGCGCTTGCTTAAACTCTGTGGACAGTATCCTCAATATATATAATTTTAGCCTGTGGAACATGACATAACAAAGCCCAAATTGCAAAAGGCATTTAAAGGAACTCACCCTGATTACAGCTCCTCTTCTTCCACATTTCTCAGTATACCACTCCAATTAATAGATCACCTCCGCTCGCTCAGATATATCAATTGCGACTGGCTTTCGGCAGGTAGTTATTTCCAAGGAAAAATGGCGCGACCAACTCTAATAATAATAATAATTAATTAATTACTTCTATAACGCCATTTTCTTGGTAAAATCACCCCAAGGACGCTTTACAAATTAATTTATCTAACCTATAATTTATCACTTGATGATAATTTTTCTTTTTAAATTAATGTATTATATGATATTGGTCAACTGAATTCCTGCAGACTGACTTACTTGCAGTAGCTTAGCGGGTACAAATTCTCATTGTATCTAATTAATATCCTACATTTAAAAAAAAGTGTAATTAATAATTTACGGCTAAGATTATTACCAATGGCTTACAACTAAGATTTATAACCAGCGACTTACATCTATCTACACTTACAACTAGACTTACAACTAAGACACATGACTAGTGACTTAAAACTAATGACATACATTATTAAGACCAGGTGGGCCTTAATAAATAATACTGTTATATGTCTCACAGCTAGGGATTAAAATTAGAGACTTTTGTATATCACGAGTATATAATAATAAATGGAAATAATAATAAATGTTTATTCCGGTATGTGGGGAGGTTAGTGCAGTTCCACACATTCCCTACAAAATATACACGCAATAGTTAATAAAAATATGTACAAAAGTTAAAAAAATAAAATCATAATAAGACGGTAGGTTAGGTTAGATACATCACACATAAATTTTTTTTTAAAAGTACGTTGATGAAAATAAAGCTTTTAAGCCTTCGCAAAACAGAATTTATATGTATATATTACAAATATCCCTTCAAAATTGGAGTTTTTATGCACGTAAAAAAAAATATGTTTATTTTTTAAGATAACCTCTAACAGTTAACAGGCTGAAAATGTAATTATATGAAATTCCCTCGATAAAAAAACCGCAAAGTATGGTTCGAAATTACAAAAAAAAACGGTATGTTCTGTTATTTAATATGTTATAGGTTTGAAAAAAATCATAGTCTTTCTTTAAATTCTTCTTAACACGTTCGTCTCGAGATTTTTAATCTATCTTAAATATGTCATGTTTTATTAATATTTTTAGAATTGTAACTTACACCCATTTATTCTAAACGCTCTTAATATTGGCGCGCTCTTTCTATCATATCTGCCTTTCAACAGATGTCAGTTGGGATTCAGAGACCATGCTAGACAGATCTCTAGCCTAAATCTAAATTCTCGAGAGATTAATACGGGGCCTTAAGGTTCTGCGGCATTTAAATTGTGACGGGCCATAATAATAAATAGTATAGCCTCCTGCTCGGCCGCTCTGAAACACCCAACAATACACAATGTGGTTAAACTCCGTAATTACCCAGTCCATTCATCAAATATCCATCACTCCCGATGTGTAATGGCGTACAAATCGCATAGGTGTGAAGAAATCACGAACTAAATGAACGTATCTTCGATAAATACCGACAAAGGAGCATTAGGCGGACAGAAAAAAAGGCATTCCTCGCGAAACAAACTGTTCGCTATAATACATAAGGCGGTCCACTTCCTAAAATTCGAACGAAATCACGCACTCCTTATGCAGGTGGCAACAAGGTTGAAATTCCCGCTTAACACCAGCCGCATGTTTCGATTTACGCAATAGAAAACATCACCAAAATGCGTGTTTTATTTTATTTTGTAAAGCTCAGGCATAAATATTAAAATGTTTTACGGTCGTATTCTAAAAAACTTAATTTGCCACAATGAACAATACGACAATATCGGAAAAGGGGTTTGTAAGTAGGAGATTTTGCACATTAACCATTTTTTTTGATAGTATATTTTATTCTAGGCTTATAAAAAGACTCAAGAAAAAAATGCCCGGTTAAACGAAAACGTGTATTCTACTTAATAATAATAATAATAGTTGGTTTATTTGTATAGCGCCGATTTTGTGAAAAATCACCTCAAGGGCGCTGTACAAATATTTCTTAACTAATTATGTACAAACAGATACAGAAAAACATAAAAACATACTTACCTGGCAGGTCGCTTCAGATAAACACAGTTTTTGAAAAAAATATTTATAGAGATGATAGTTTTATATGGTTATTTGTTTCTCCTTTTCTATTGATGTTACGTTTATTAGATGATTGGTGGCACAATAAGAGGTGGTATTTATTGAATTATTGGTATTAATTTCAAGGACTGGAAAGTATTCATAAAATGAATTGCAGTATTTAATTAAATCATCTATGAATGATATTTTTAGGCCAATGTACTTGAGGTGATTTTTCACAAAAACGGCGCTGTACAAATCATCCAATTATTATTATTATTATTATTATCCAATTTTCAAACCAAAAACACGTGATTTTGCATTTTCTCGCCTTATCCAAATACTATGCGCCTTTGAGGTGATTTTCTCACGAAAACGGCGCTTTAAAAAAAATCCATTTATTATTATTATTATCACGCATCTCGGGAAGAAGTACTTACTACGACTTTACCTCTGGCAAAGTTCGCTCTCAGTAATTACATAGGAATTTAGGAATTACAGTACACTATTTTGTATAAGATATTTTTTATGACTTATTTTCTCATTTGCGTAAAGTCGAAATATAAATTTTAGACCCCTCCCCCCCCCAAAACATATATTTTGATATTATTCCCATTCCTCGTGTGTAACAAGCTTAAAGCTCGTTACCCACGACGAATATATTATGATATTAATATAAATATGTATGGGCGTGGTTTAGATGATATTCCTTGATGTGCCCGAGCGATATTTGTAATTTATCTGTTCTCATCTCCCTCTCCCCCCCCTATACGAGCTACTTGAAATGTAGAGTATTATAACTTCCGTGTGCATCGTGAACATAATAATAATAATAATAAGAGTTAATTTCTATAGCGCAGTTTAGTGAAGGTTCACCTCAAGTGCGCTATATAATATACGAGTATAATGTTCATGGCCACTTTGTATTATACATTATATATCTCGTGTGTAACAACCCTAATTATATATAATATCGGTTTTCGACGCAATGCTCGGATACCTATGACCGTTACAGCATTAAATACACTTGTGAGCATTGCACTGCCTTAATGAGTCTACCGGATTATTTATTTCTTCTAATAATTGCCTCAATCCATTTGAATAAATTTATATCGATTTTTTAAATAATCGAAAAGATCATCTCGAAGTGAATATCTCAATTATGTCCATCGCTAATTGGAAGTAGGGTATTTGTTCCGCATACCATTTGCCGTGTGCAATCCCGCGTCAACACCTGTCGCCAGTCGCCACTCCAAACTCGTTACTGGACATCTCAAAATGCATTGCATCGTGTGTTGTGTGACGCTATTTACTGTATTTAGTTAATACTAGATAGCAGTAACTTCAGCATAACTCCAGAGAGGCTTTTTAATATGTACAACTGCATTCAAGTTGTCCAAAGAAGCGAACCTAGCAGTCTACAATGGAGTGCTGATACCAACCCAGATGTATGGCAGTGAGGCAAGGAACTGGCAGAGGAGGGATTAAAGTTGACCGAATGCTGTAGAAATGAGATCTCTGAGATGAATGTATGGTAAAACCATGTATGTAAAACTAACTGTAAAACTATCCTCTCTATACTTAAATTTTCTAATAAAGCTGTGTTCATGTGAAGCGACCTGCCAGGTAAGTATGTTTTTCTGTATCTGTCTGTACATAATTAGATAAAGAATAGGAAGTAATATTTGTATAGCGCCCTTGAGGTGATTTTTCACAAAAACGGCGCTATACAAATCATCCAATTGTTATTATTATTATTATGATCGTGTGGAAAATGTTGGTCAAATTTAATAATGTTATTATTAAATTCTGCGAGTATTTTTAGTTTTTATTATTGTGACAGCTTTTTCGGCGTTCAAGTCCATTTTCCGCCGAAACAGCTGTCACAATAATAAAAACTAAAAATGCTTACAGAACTTAATAATTACATTATTAAATTTGATTTAAATTAAATTTAAAAAAAATTAAGTGGAATTCTACGAATTAAACACAAACACAATTAAAAAAAATTGATATTCGTAAAGAACGCAAGTCTGATGTAAGCGTAATGAGTAAGATTACTAAAGGAACCCTTGGATGGTATGGGCATGTAGAGCGAATAAACGAAGAAAGGAGTGTAAGGAGAATATGTGACGCGAATATGAATGGAAGAAGCCGGGGACGTCCGAGGAAGCCTTGGCACGATCAAGTGAGTCAAATACTTGCGTAGGGCCATGTCAGAAGTCGGAATAACAGAAGAAAATGTATGAGTCGTTGTATGAATGTGAATGAAACAAGAAGTGTATGCTAAGATCGAGTTGTTTGGCGGTCCGTCCTCTCCGCCTACCCCTGTGTCGACTTATGCTTATGTCGTGACGGAGGAGTCAGCTGAGGAATTGAACTCACGACGTCTGGGTGAGAACCAGACGCGAGGCCAACTCAACCACTAACCGGTTGATGTAAACTAATTTATGAAGACTGTTGGGTTAAAGAAAAAAGCGTGTACTTTAATCTACTATTAAACGTCTGACTGCACATATTTTCTATGTAATATCGTTGAATTTTAGTTGCAATTCCGATGCTATATCTTATGGACTACAATTTAATAGCTCAGTTACCTAAAGTTCTGGGGAACAGAAGCTCTGCAGGGACAGAAGTAGCATGATACTTCCTTCCTCCTTGAGCTGGCAATCTGCTGGTCTAATTCCAATAATAACTGGGTTCGTTCCCCGCCTTGTGGCCCGTGGCCGTGTGTCGGTGTCCTCGGCTCCCCCCACGGCCTGCACGGGCACGGGGTACCTACGGAGCTCCTCCAACTGTCGTCCTTATCAGTGGCCCGTCCCCCCGTTTGAACGCGCCATGTGCGACCAGCTGTTTCGCCGTTTCGAGTTGTATTTTTAGTGTAAACACGTTCCTTTCGGCCCCGCCCGTTGCGCAGCGCGCTTTCTTTAAACTTTGTTTATTTTCCCGCCATCGCTGCTGAAATGCTGAAAACGTTTTTTTACCAACGTTAAACCCCAGTCGTAAAAGTGAGATGGGATTTTAAGAATACGCCATCTCGAGTTTTGGTGGTTGGGAAAAGAAAGGTCGTGTATTTCATAATGCCATTTAAAAGCTTTTTAATTTGTTGCAAAAGCAATGCTGATTATTAAAGACAAAAACATGCTTAATACACGTTCGTTACAACAAAAATCGTAATTAAACACAATTTTTTCGTTAAATAAATAGATACAAACATATTTGCAAATAAGGAACTACAGTGAAAAATACAATGGCTTTACAAATATATAATTATACGTAGAATTTATAGAAGACCAATAAAAAATCATCTCATCAAAACACATTGCTATGTTGGTCCCATTGCATTTGGAAAATCTGACGTCACTTGCGCAATCTCTTTTTGGATTAGTAAAGTGTTTTGTATTTTAAATATGTATTTTTTTTTAGTTTTGGCGAAATTTAAACTAAATTTTGATGACTCTTTGATTGTTGTTCAATATAAACTCTTATTAACGCAAGAAATTGGAGTATTTATGAGCAAACCAATTTATTAATACGGATATTATGGTAATGTTAATGCTCAATACTATTATTATTTGAGTTAAAGTTTCTAAAAAGGTACATAATTTTATAACTTATGTTTAGTTATGGTTTACTATGAATACAATCTAAAATTATGTACGGTAAAGCTCATTGACATTTGACATTCTAACCTCAAAACTGATCAAAACCGTCCGGCCAAAAATTTTTCCTACCTTCATTCAGCTAAAATGATCTGAGAGATATGTGTGCCGTAAGCTTAGAGTAACAGCAAGCTTTGAGTAATATTATTATTCTAAGGCCGAAAGGCCTAAGTAGATGATAGACCAGTGATGCACAACCTTTTTAGCCAGAGAGCCAATTTATCAATTTTCAATCTGTTCGTGGGCCGCAGGGGGTAGGATACCTACAACTTGACTCAGTTAACTTTGCAGTCGGTGGCGCCGCTCTTTTTTAAAATGCGAATATCGTTAAGAATCCCAATATAGAGCGTTTAAACAAAGCGCCCCAGGCGAACACTTTTCTCCAATAAATACTATTTTTTGTCATTCTGAAATATTAAAAAAGATTAAAAAAAATGTTTGTAGCGATACCCTTTCGTATTTTGTAAAACAGAACAGAGACCGTTAAACATTTTGAAAATGGTACCCGGAAATCCAAACGATTGCTATTAATCGCCCTACCCATACGAGCGTACGTGATACGACCGCTATATTATCGCCCGAACGCAACCAGCCGTATCCCGTACGTTCAAGTACAAAAAAAGCTATACCTGAAACCCACAAAACATTCGTATACGTCAAGTTTGTTCCTGCGTCATCTCGTTTAGTATTTCGAGGTCAGCCGAAGCTAACGGATATGTTTGGGTATTTTCGTCTCTCCCATACAAGTTCGTATATTGTAAACACGTATTGTTATCGCAAATTCTAATTAGAAAAAATCGATGTTTTTTTAGGTACTTTTAGAATAATAACCCAAAGGAAGGGCGGTTAAATAAGAAGTATCAAAACTCACCTCTTTTAAGTAACAAGTGAGTTTTGATGTCTTGTTTTTAATTTAAAAAGGTTTATTTTTGTAAGCGCCGTTTAGTGACTAAAATCACTTGAAAGGGCGATTTACATACGCGCTTTGTAGATGATTAGATAGAGAATTGGAAGTAGTATTTTCACGTATCAAACCTTTTTACTTAAATATTTAACAATTTTTGTCCCCCCAATGCTGTTGAAAAGTTCGGTTCTCCTTTTGTTTTATTAAAAAATATATATAGTCGAGTGGGTCGTACGACAAGGCCCGCGGGCCGCACGGAATACGCTCGCGGGCAGGATGCGGCCCGCGGGCAGCTTGTTATGCACCACTATTATAGACCCCGACAAAAGGAACAAAGAAGATCTCTGACACTCTGTCTATCGTCGCATGTTGACAATTCCCTGGGCAGACCGAATAACCAATGATAAGGTTATGGTTAGTGGTTGGGTTATCAATAGAATGTGAAGACACGAATTGCATTATCTGCTTTGTACTGTGACCGGATAGGTTCGATTCACATCTACAAGCACCGTGCAGTGCAGACACGTGAGGTGACAGGCACGGCAAAATTAGTTACTTACATTATATATGAGTACGTTCCCGCAAGGTGTACGTGTCTGCACTGCACGGTACCGAAAAGTGTGCCGATTAATAATTGTACACGTAGAAATGAAGAGAAATAAATATATATTTACACATTTAGTTAATTGCAATAATCACACAGGTGCAAAACACATCACAGTAGGTACATAAATAAAATAGATAGCCTTCATGAAATACATCAACTAAATATTTCATTTGTCTCACGAACGAATACAGAAATAACATAGTGTAAGTACCGTTCCAAGTAATTAGCAACAGAGGCGAATATTCAAAACATACCTCACATTCACTGATACTTATAGATCTTTAAGCTGGGATCCAGTGCCGAGGATCACGTTTCATTGATGTTGTCCAACCTCTGAGAGGTGCGGAACATCATTATGAAGAAGTAGAAGATGCCCATTGGTCATTTAATTTCATATTATCATTGCTAAGGCTGAAAACGTACTCTTTACGATATTACCAGATCAGCGTCAGTTTATTGAACTTTGTTCAACTTCGACGGCCAATCCGGGTAGCAAGCAGCTGTCGCTGTTTTTACGAAGAAGATGTTCTTAATTTAAGATTATTCTTTTCCTCTTCGGTGTCCAGCAAATCTGTTCTTATGTATAAAACAGGTACCTACGTCACTGATCTATATTATTATATATCAGAATGTTTCACCCAGGTGTGCTTTACTCCAATAGCCTATTCTACAATAAATTGTACGATACATTTTTATAGAACACAGTTCAACGTTCAACACACTAACACAATAAACTGTCCAGGAATTTCTTCTTGCTTAAGGGGGAAGACTCAAATAAGGCGCTAAACGTCACTTCGCAGTATGCTAACGTAAGCAATACAACACATAATTTATCTGCAAATTCTTAACAGAAAGTTACGAAAGAGTCTAAGGTTTTCAGTGACGTAAATTCTTAAACTGTAACCTTTTATATTATATATGAAATACCTACAGTAATTTTAAGTAAATCGCTCGACAGTGCCTTCGCCGTTATGTTAACTGCACCCATTACAAACATATTTAATCAAAATCCTTCCACAATCTCAGAGTAAATAAGATCAAGAACCAAAAGCGTTTATTAAAAATAATCCAGTAAATCTAGATTTTCACTGTAATTCCCTCAAAGTTCAGGAATTTTTAAATTCAGTTCCGTCATACAAAAAACGTATGACAATTTCTGGCCCGCGCGATTGTTGATAAAACGTTTTATTTCGCCGGAGTAAATCAGTTGTGAGAAGTCCTTCAGAGCGAGCGGACGTCGATTTGAAATTCGATATTTCTGTCTGTTTTATGACGAATAGCTGGGAAGAGAGGTGTTAAACTGCCACCGGAATGTAGGAATTACGTATTTTCGATTTTTTTTTGTTGTAATCACATTTCTTTGCAACGTTCTTTAAGATGGTCCAAAAAGTGATTAATTTATTATACGGCACAATATAAAAGACCCGCGCACTGGAAAAAACTGACGGACGTGGTACAGATCTACAAGATTAGATTTTTGCAGGCGGTCATCAGCAAAACTAATGAATGAACGAATTATTTTTAAAATCTTAACATTTTTTGTACCCATATAATTTACAATCTTGACGCCCCTGACTGCATGTATAAGTATGCCGATCTGTGCCTATCAAAATCCATAGTTTTAGCGGCTATTTTGAATTTCTAGATATTCACACCGATTTGGTTAGAAAGCGGCGTAAGTCATGTTAGGGGGGTGATGAAGTCAAATTTAATGTCAACCTGAGTAATTTCGATGGTCATTTTTAATTTTGAGTTCTCTACCGATTTGGTTCAAAATCGGAATTAAAGTGTTTGGAAGTGAACTGAAGTCAAATGCGAAGAATGGATAACAAAGAATGTTTTTCTTCATTTCAAATTGTAGAATCTTTATCCTACTTTAAAAATATTAATTAACCTTCACCGAAAAATTACCCCTTAATTAATAATTTTTTTTAAAATAGCGAAGTTTGTTTTTTTTTATTTCTCGCTATTTTTTTTAGTGTTTAACCAATTTTGACAGTGAAGGGGTAATTTTTCGGTGAAGGTTAATTTATATTTTTTAAAGCAGGCTAAAGATTCTACAATTTGAAATGAAGAAAAATATTCTATGTTATCATAATAACATACAATGTTTTTCTTTATTTAGAACACCTGTATTTCGGACGATATTAGGTCCTTGGAGACCAATTTGTTTTCAAATTGTACCATCTTTAGTCTACTTTAAAAACAATAGATTAACCTTTACCGAAAAATTACTCCTTCACTGTCAAAATTGACCAAAACACTAAAAAATAGCGAAGAATGACAACTTACAAAAAATTTGAATAATTTAGAACCGCTGTATCTCGGACATTATTAAGTCGTTAGAAACGTATTTGATTTCAAATTATAGCATATTTGGTCTACTTTGCTTGGGGGAGGGGCAAAGGGAAGATAGGAGACTTTTGTGAAAATACTCCCTGTTATAGGTATTATTCACCGGCAAAATATCAGTTTTTCTTATTGCCTTCATTGACTTGGTGACTTGTATTCAAGCTTATTGTGTGCGTCTGGAGTGGGTTGTAAATCATCGTTATCTACGGCGTTTCTAAATCCCAAAAATTATCAAAAGACAAATAATTCTTATTCCCGATTAATAAACGGGATCTAATTCACATCCTCCATCTTGGTTCCCAATTCAAATGTAATAGTAGAATTACTTAACCATTAATAAAAACCAAAGCCACTAATAGAATAGCCATATAAAAAGCATCCAATTCATTTCAACCACCTTGAATCCCCTAGTGGACAATCGAAAAACGGATTCCTTGATTCAAAATCCATGAAAATAATTCCCTGTGTCAAAAAGCTGTGCTTATAAGTATTTCTGAGCAGTTGGTCCACGTTACCCATTTCTATAATATTTCCGAAGCTAAAAAAAAAGATTATGCTGTGAAGAAACAAATATCTAAATAGTAACAAAACAAATCTTTTGTAAAAGGGAGGCACTTTGTATGGCTACTGACAATAATTAATATATTATATATAAATTGAAAAAAACATATTCTCATCAGTTACCCTATCCTATTACCAACAGATGCTAAGTTAAGTCTGTCAAGCTTCTATTTATTTATTTTTATACAGCGAATAAACGAAAAAATATAGAGCAAATGTTTTTTGTTTCGTATTGCATCAATACGCTGAACATTTTTTTTAATCCGCCGTGGTCTACATTATCCACATTTCCCCAATCCTGCTGCCGGATCGCGGTGGTCCGTGGTTTTAAGTTTGAGGCCTAAAATTCCTAACGGCGGTGAATACGCGGTCTTATACTGGACCCTTAAACACAAAAATAATTATTAATTGATAAACTAAAGTATTTAAGACAAGATTTTTGTGCATAGCGCAAAGGGTAACAATTATTTTTATAAACAATAATTATTAGCCTGAAACACTCATCCAAATTGAAAAAACCTTCCGAGAAAAGATAAATGTCTATTAATTGATAAACTAAAGTTCTTAAAAACTTAAGACAAGATTTTTGTGCATATCGCAAATGGTAACAATTATTTTTATAAACAATAATTATTGGCCTAAAACACTCATCCAAATTGAAAAAAACCTTTCCCAGCAAAGATAAATGTCGCCGACAGGACTCGAACCCGCACCCTTCTGATTGCCGGTCAGATTGTTTACAGGTGAAATATAATAAAAACAGTAATTATTGAATGAAACACTAGTATATATTGATTAACTTGGCGGGTTTGCGATAAGCCGACGTAGCTCAACGGTAGAGCATCTGACCGGACATTAGAAGGGTGCGGGTTCGAGTCCTGCCGGCGACATTTATCTTTGCTCGAAAGGTTTTTTCAATTTGGATGAGTGTTTTAGATTAATAATTATTGTTTATAAAAATAATAATTGTTACCCTTTGCGCTATGCACAAAAATCTTGTCTTAAGTTTTTTAAGAACTTTAGTTTATCAATTAATAAATATTTGACAAGTCAAAGCAATTTTCACCAATAAAATGTAGACATAATTTGTCTCGACGCCATCTATTTGAGAGATTTAGCCGTAACAAGCCTTTCTCATACTAATAAAGTTGGTTGTTTACAGGTGAAATATAATAAAAAAACAGTAATTATTGAATGAAACACTAGTATATATTGATTAACTTGGCGGGTTTGCGATAAGCCGACGTAGCTCAATGGTAGAGCATCTGACCGGCAATCAGAAGGATGCGGGTTCGAGTCCCGTCGGCGACATTTATCTTTGCTCGGAAAGGTTTTTTTCAATTTGGATGAGTGTTTCTGGCTAATAATTATTGTTTATAAAAATAATAATTGTTACCATTTGCGATATGCACACAAATCTTGTCTTAAGTTTTTAAGAACTTTAGTTTATCAATTAATAAATATTTGACAAGTCAAAGCAATTTTCACTAATAAAATGTAGACATAATTTGTCTCGACGCCATCTATTTGAAGGATTTAGCCGTTACAAGCCTTTCTCATACTAATAAAGTTGGTTGTTTACAGGTGAAATATAATTAAAAAAAACAGTAATTATTGAATGAAACACTAGTATATATTGATTAACTTGGCGGGTTTGCGATAAGCCGACGTAGCTCAATGGTAGAGCATCTGACCGGCAATCAGAAGGGTGCGGGTTCGAGTCCCGTCGGCGACATTTATCTTTGCTCGGAAAGGTTTTTTTCAATTTGGATGAGTGTTTCTGGCTAATAATTATTGTTTATAAAAATAATAATTGATAATATTATCATTAATAATGATAATGTTTTATTATCGTCCTTTTTATAACAAAATTACAAATAATAATATCCTCACTGGGATTTCCCGTGCTGAGGATTTCATTTACAAAATATTAAATTACATTATATTAAATTGATGAAAAAAAAAAAATATTATAAGGTGAGATTTTTGAGTGCAGTTGGGTGGTTTCGGTGTTAGTCTGTATTTGGTGTTAACACATTTTCCATTTCAGATCTCCCTATGTAACGTATCCAGTGTTTTATTTGATTTTTATATTTATTGTGATTGTTATGATTTTTAAAGTAGAGTGGGATTTTGTAGATTTTAGTACCATAGTATAAGAAGTTTTTTTGTCCAAATGTTGTGTTTGTGATTCCTTGTTGTATGTGTTTTTGACTTT
>JAHDVE020001973.1:0-12365 GCA_022606495.2 Halesus radiatus | reverse complement strand
TTGTAAAACAAAAAGCTATCATGGACTGTACTGTCATCCGCGCAACAATAAATTGGTGCATATGTCAAGGGGTCATTGATATACAAAAGGAAAGGACGGTCGAACAGTCAAGCCTTTCGACGCGATGGCTTCAGTTAGTACAAGACCAAATTACGAACCCGGCAAAAACTCGAAACTCCGAATTACGAACTCCGCTCGTTCGGTAAACGCAGGACACGTCCGAACCCGGTCAACCCGCATCGACGAGATATTGATAGGACATACTCGTACATCGTAAGACACATTATTAGGTGGCATACCTACATATAATATATAATACATTAACAATGATGTACAAGCTTAAAAATAACATGCTCCCTAAATATCTGCAACCTAATATTATGTATCATGAAAATATTCACAATTATCCTACGAGGAGTTGCCGAGACTTCAGGCTTCCCAAAACAAAACTTACGTGTACACAGAACAGCGTGTTTTATAAATGGCAAAAACTTTATAATAACCTACCAAATTCCATAAAGGAAGCCTCACGTCTTCGCACTTTCCGTAAAACATGTGCTATATACATAAAGAAAAATTTATGACTTGTATTTCTATTTGTATTAACTGTATTCCTTAAACCCTTTTTTTTTGAACTGAGGTAACTGTATTTCTTTTTTTATTAACTGTATTCTTTCCGTTATAATTTTATGACTCTATGACTATTTATGATTCTATTTTATGACTCTCTTTATTTCATTATGTATCTTATATGTTTTTTATTACTAGATGTATGAAAATTTGCTTACATCTAAATAAAGCTACAAAAACAAAACAAATACCTGTATGCTAGAAACGTACTCAATACTAAAAACTGAAACTAGTGTAGATTGAAATTAACACTCTCCTTGGGAAAGAGTTTCGACATTTGAATCAATTTCATTACAACTAAGGGGAATTGAGCATACTTCTGGCATACGGACACATCTACAACAAAATTCTATCGGTTTGATTCTTCAGTTTTTGTCACCAAATCATATGAGACCTTTCGACTCCCAGGCCACGACAGACCAAGGAAATTGATTTTCTGCTAAAAAAAATCGATACCACAAATGTCCTATAAATTTGTCATCACTTCAGGAAAGCGGACACGCCCACAATACACTTCTATCGGTTTGCCTTTTCGGTGGCTATGCTGAATACGAGAGCGCAAGTGTTTACCGAATTCGTCGAAGGCTCGATAAAATCGAAGGCATGAATATTCTTGAATACTTCAAGGCGGTTAAAACACGTTTTACTGTCAAAATTGTCTCAGGAACACTCCCGCATGTAAAAATATGTTCGTAAGTAAATACTTGAGAACTTTGCACGGGAATGAATAGCCTTATGAAGGCTTCATTTTTACTGTAAAATTTGTTTTCTCTGCTATTTAATTTATTTTGATATTTCTAAGTGTGTATATTATTTTGGCAAAAAAATTTTGAAACAATCATTTTGATTCATTTTTTTAATTCTTATAATTTCCATACCCGTGAGATTATTACGATTAATATAATTCTTTAATCGACATTTTTCTTGAACAATTGAAATTTTTGGGACGGATAGAATACGGTGTTATGATTTCTTTTCTGCAAGAATTTTTATTTATTTATAATCTCCATAGATCATTATGGAAATCACAAATACAATTAAATAAATCGACTGTACGTAGCATGACCACAGTTGTATAATGGCTTAGACAGTCGAAACAGCTGTTACGCCCTCGTGAAAGACCACCATTCAGAATCGAAATGTTGCTTGAAATGACTTAATGACTTTAGACGTGTTTGGTTACCAGATTTGGATAGAAAAATAGTTTCAAACCTTCCTCTTCCATATCTCCTAACCTATTCCACTACCTTCAGCCTCACAACAAATCCTAATAGGGGTTGCCGTAGTCTCACTGGCTCCGGACAGTCGGTAGCAGTTGGGATTATAGTACGGTAAGTATTAAAAAATAATCATAATGTACTTATTTATCCCACGTGTATTAAAAATTAATACTTCCTAGACGATTCTTGATTTATTCAAATTAAATGTTCTGTTCCTTTTTTGAATAATCTTTCATTTCCCACATCTGATCGTATTAAAGTTTACGTCTTTGTCTATTAAAAACATCGTGACTATTTTTTCAATTCATTCATCCGTCATTAATACGCAGGACACACGTACAAATTGTACACTTTTTGGTGAATTCACTGAGCTGATGTCCAAATTGAATACTAAAGAAGAATTAGCAATTAATTGTTCGATAATAATGGTAATGCTGAAATTTGTGGCGACGATTATTTTTTTTTAAGCAGTTCTTCGGAATTCCATATAAACTGGAATAAATTAATTATATGTTTCACAATGAGAGAAGAGAAGAGAAGAGAAAAGAAGAGAAAGGAAAGGAAAGGAAAGGAAAGGAAAGGAAAGGAAACGAAACGAAACGAAACGAAACGAAACGAAACGAAACGAAACGAAACGAAACGAAACGAAACGAAACGAAACAAAACAACAAAAAGATTAAATTACAAAGAACAGAACATGTAGAGTCAGGTAGGTAAAACAATAATATAACTTGACGTAAGAAAAGTTAACTAAATATCAAGCAATTTAACAAAATTTGTGCGATTTCCCACCACGTTTGGTTGGTTGGTTGGTTGGCTGGCTGCATACGTTAGTAGTATCAATTGCCCTGTGTTTACATGGTACGAGGGGTCGATGCCCGCACAGCTGATTGCCATTGTCCCCACCGCCACTGCTGTCCGTGCTGCTAACTGCTGCCTGATGACCGTACTGCCTGATGCCTGCCACTGGGCACAGATGGCGCTCTGCACTACTCATTACTCCACGAGATTTAAAGATTGCCAGACTGCAAGACTACCTGATATGCATGACACACGTGGGAATTTTCATTGTATCATTCAATTTTTTTTTAATTACATTCCATTATAATAACAATAATATTTGGACGATTTGTAGAGTGCCGTTTTAGTGAAAAATCGCCTCAAGGGCGCTATACATTTTTGTCTCCAATGTTCCATCCTATCAATAACTATAGACAATCTATTATTACTACTTATTGCTAACAGATTGCATCCACCAGTTCCTCGAACTGTAATAAAAAACTACACGTACAAATCATTTGACCAATGAACGTGATGGCGTGTTAAAATTCACATGTTATTAATTTTATGTACATGTAGATAATATTATATAGGATCATACTTATGTATTTCGCATTTAATTCATATATGAAGTATACTTCCGGCACGTTCCAGAGTGGTAAATACTTTCAGTGTCGTCCTGGAGGAAGACCACCATTGAGAATCGAAACATTGTTTGAAAGGCTTTAGCCGTGTTTGGTGACCAGGAAGCCTATTTTGGTTCTTTTAAGGAAAATTCCTCATCCTTTTCTTTAGGCTTAAATACTTCTTGCTTAACTGGGGAATTCCGGAGAGACAGTAAAGAAGAGATTATATGAAAACCCAAATTGATGAAATATCTTCAAGCGACACGAAGGTTTGAATAAAAATTTAAAAAGCAATTAGATTACATTGTACGGCATTTTAATCAATTTTTATTTTATATTTAAATACGATAAATACACATTTTAACGAAAAATTAGGTTTCGTAAAAAGGTAGCTAGATAGTAATGACCTTTTTATTCTGTCTTCTAAAATTGACATTTGCCGCCGTGATATATCTATGCCGCCGCCTGCCGTTGCGCATTGTTTTTACTTGTCACATTGATAACTAATTAACATCGTTTGTTACGTTGTTAACTTAAAATTAAATTTGTTTGTTACAATGTTAACTTATAAGTAACATCTTTTGTTACATTGTTAATTTAAAATCAATATTATTTGTTTCACTGTTAACTTATAATTAACATTTCTAACATATACTTAACATTATTTGTTACATTATTAACTTATAATTAACGTTGTTTGTTACGTTATCAACACTGTTACATTGGTAACTTACTTAACATAAAGTTTTTTTGTTGTTAAAACTACGCAACAACAACAACAACAACAACAACAACAACAACAACAACAACAACAACAACACCAACAACAACAACAACAACAACAACAACAACAACAACAACAACAACAACAACAACAACAACAATAACAATAACAATAACAATAACAATAACAATAACAATAACAATAACAATAACAATAACAATAACAATAACAATAACAATAACAATAACAATAACAATAACAATAACAATAACAATAACAATAACAATAACAATAACAACAACAATAACAATAACAACAACAATAACAATAACAACAACAACAACAGCAACAACATCTACAACAACAACAATAACAACAACAACAACAGCAACAACATCTACAACAACAACATCAGCAACAGCAACAACAACAACAATAACAATAACAATAACAATAACAACAACATCTACAACAATAACAATAACAATAACAACAACATCTACAACAATAACAATAACAATAACAATAACAATAACAATAACAATAACAATAACAATAACAATAACAACAACAATAACAATAACAACAACAATAACAATAACAACAACAACAACAGCAACAACATCTACAACAACAACAATAACAACAACAACAACAGCAACAACATCTACAACAACAACATCAGCAACAGCAACAACAACAACAATAACAATAACAATAACAATAACAACAACATCTACAACAATAACAATAACAATAACAACAACATCTACAACAATAACAATAACAATAACAATAACAATAACAATAACAATAACAATAACAATAACAATAACAATAACAATAACAATAACAATAACAATAACAATAACAATAACAATAACAATAACAATAACAATAACAATAACAACAACAGCAACAGCAACAACAACAACAACAACAACAACAAAAACACAAACATAAAATCAACAACAACAACATCAACAACACAAACATAAAATCAACAACAACAACAACGACAATAATAATAATAATAATAATAAGTGTTTATTCCAGTATGTGGGGAGGTTACTGCAGTTCCACACATTCCATACATAGGTTTATAAAAATAAACAGTAGGTGAATAATACGTGACACATAAAACTACAGAAAAAAAATAAGTACATGAAAGCCTTTAAAGAGGAACGGCTGCACTGCCTGTTTCATAAGAGAAGAGAAAGAAAAAAAGCAACACATCTCCAAACAAAATATATTTTTTTTTACGTGAATGTGGTAATTAAATTGTACGCTCATTTATTCAGTTGGTGTAACAATCTGCGGAATATGATAGTAAAATAACCGTTTTCAAGTACTCAATGAACATTCATACACGAACTGCATACAGCCTAACTTTAGTGATAAGGCAATGCAGGCCACTGGGTGAGCTCCATCTTAATATTCCATATTATAAATGAGAGATATCTTCAAATGAAATCATTCGATTTTCTTGTCATTCTGCACATTACCAGTTCATTACAAGTATCAGTTCTCAAGTCAATAGTCTCATTCGTAAAAAATCGGTAAAATGTGGTTGCACCGGTAACGGTTCAACTAGGATAGCCTTATAGTTGATTTTCACAATAATATGCATCCTTATAAACCTACCCAATTGTAATCTATGCGTAGTCCATTGACTTTACCCGCATCATTGTCCGCTGTGATTTCACTAACTACGCATTAATACGCACCCGCAACCCGCTGCAATATTCGTATTGTGTTCGCCACCGCCGTGGTATTTTATCGTGTGCTCCGCCGCAGATGAATATCATCTGTGTTTTATTTAATGTTGAAATATTGTTCATTATTTATTTGCTCAAGTGCGTCGATGGCCAAAGAAGAGGCTTGTGAAGAAATGAGGATCAGGCGTAAGTGCACCCGCAACACGCTGCAATATTCATATTGTGTTCGCCACCGCCGTGGTATTTGTATTGTGTGATCAGCCGCAGATGAATATCGTCTGTGTTTTTTTTAAATGTTGATTTATTATTCATTATGTATGTGCTCAAGTGCGTCGATAGCCAAAGAAGAGGCTTGTGAAGAAATGGGGATCAGGGGTAAGTCTTTGGAACCCATTTACCCAATTATAATTATTTTAATTGTGATAATGAAAATTTATGAACCAGCGCACCCAAAATGGACGCAATGTCAATGTTTATCCGCTTGACACAGCTTGGTCAGATGGTATGTGATCACATATGTTCAAAATCTAAATCATTCCTATTAATAAATTCCCATTTAGAAATGTTTCCCAATCGACGGAACAATATAACGCCTTCGCGATCCTCGCAAACAAAATAGCCCCAATACGCGTTTCAAATAATTTATTGTGAAAAGGAAATTAAATTAAAACGTTTTTATAACGATCTCCATAAAAAGGGGGGCATTCATCAATCGAAGATATAAATTAAAAATATAAACACAATGACAATTGCATGAAATTAACCAAATTCTGGGAAGAAAAAATGCTGCCACATGTCGGGGTTCCGCAGGGCCGCACTAGGGATCATATTTCCCAAAATAAAATTAATCATAAATTGAAGCGTACCACTTCCTAAAATTCGATCGAAATCACGCACTCCTCATGCAGGTGGCGAAAAGGATAAAATTCCCGCTTAACACCGGCCGCATGCTTCGATTTACGTAAAAAAAAAAAACATCACCCAAATGCGTGTCTTATTTTATTTTGTGAAGCTCAGGCATAATAATTAAAATGTTTTAGGGTCATATTCTAAAAAACTTAATTTATCACAATGAACAATACAACGATATCGGAAAAAGGGTTCGTAAGTAGGAGATTTTTCTGTTGTTCAATATTAGTAATAATAGTGCAATTCAATAAAAGTACACAACTGTACAAATTGCAAGTGCGCCCCACTGTAGAATTTGGCAGCCACCTCTGGTCGGGAGTCTTAAAATATCTGAAAAAAACCCTTGACTCTGTGCAGAAACGGGCGGTCCGTTTGATAGATTCGCCTATCTTAACAAACGGGTTGCAATCTTTGGAGCACAGACGTCAGGTGGGAATGCTGTCCTTGTTCTACCGGTATTTAATGGAAGATGCTCCGAGGAACTAGCGTCATTGATCCCTTCGGCACCGGTGCATAGTCGGGAAAATCGCCAAACGCGCGCCCAACCTTTGCACACGGTTGACATTTGTCACATGAGAACGGGTCGCTTCTACGATTCGTTCTTGTGTTCAACAGCTCGGCTGTGGAATGATCTGCCTCTGTGTTTCCTCCATCCTATACTCCTCCTATCCTCTAAAAGACCCTCCACACAGCATCCCCAAAGATGATATAGGCCTTGGGGGAAATTATTTCCCTCAGAGTCTCCTGTGTGCAGTTGCTCTAAAAAATAATTAGGTTATGTTCTGATTTTTGTAAATAGTAACATTTTGTAGGAACTACGGCATTCCCAAATTGGGGATTCTAAGAAAATTAAGGACGTGAGGAGGGGCAGGAGATGGGGTACAGAAGAAGATTGGGAAGGACGGGTATTTATATCTGGTCACTTAACACGGCTAAAGACGTTTCAAAGCGCTTTTCGATTCTAAATTATAGTCTTTCATCAGAGCGAAATTAGGTGGTGCCTGCCTATCTTCAACTCTGGAACGTGGAGCAAACATACCTCCTAAATTTGAAGAGTCAATGTAAAAATGACTCATACTTTTAGTAGCAGATATAATTTTTTTTTTATAAATTACATTCGCCGGGTTTCAAAACGACGACCCATAGACCTGGAGCCAAAGATCTCCACAGCCGCTCAGCCTAGGAGGTCATCATTGTAAAACAATGCGTTAAAAATCTCCGTTTTATTTGTATGTTTATTAAGACATGAGCTTTGAAATTGGCACAGACTTTTCACCTCGCCTTGAAATGATCCAATCATTAGCTAGGTAATTTATTTAGCAATTTTATTATCCATTTAACAATATGGGGTTGTTCAAAATGATGGACTCAATTTCGCACGTTCTCCTCTTATGTATACCGTGTACTCGGTCGGTCCGGGTTTTTTTCCTTTACAGGAACATTCAGTTTGTTCAACTTGATGATACCAACGACAAATGCTCTTTCTTGTCGGAGGTTCAACGTTAAAATTGAGACGAAAGGTACACTAGATTTGCGACTCAGTTTTGCAGAACTCACTAACACAGAAAACATTGTGCTGCATAGTAGCCATTTTACTACAAACTGACGCAGCGCGAGCACTCTAGCGGTTGTTTGCGCAACTATTAGAGATTTAGCGGTGTGATTCGAAACTTTCGAACCTCCTCTTTCAATTGCTATTTAGATCAATCACATATAACATATAATTCAGGAAATACAGCGGTACGAAATGGAGTTCATTATTATTAATAACCTTACATTATAAAAAAAGAGACAATCGAACTACGCCATGTTGCTTTTTCCATTTATTTTTTATGTTCAATAATTTTCTATAAAACAGTTAGAATTTTAAACTTGGGAAGTACTATCTGCTAGTTTTAATTTTGTCTGAAGGTATTCAAATTTCGAGGCGGCCCTGCACTACGATTAATATTTTTCTTACAGAGACGGAGTGAAATAAAATAAACCCATACAAAAAAGAACATCGGGAATGACAAATGAACGCGCGGCAAAAACACATCGGAAAAACATGGCGGGGTTTCCAGCGTAAAAAATAATAAAATCCTTTCTTCGGACGAGGGCATAATCGGGGAAATGAAACTAATTCTTCATGTTATTGTTTATTTTTTCTCCACGTCGCTTTATTCGCCCTTTGTTGGCAACACTCACAATGGCGGATGACACGCGTTTTCAAATAACGGAATGGAAGGTTTTTATACTTATTTTATTTTTTGGTAGTTGTAACACTCACATGGGTGCCCAGTGCGGAGGGAACGGGAACTTACCTCTATCCGAGTTTTATTAATGTGCGTAGGTGGGTTGGTACCATTCCATGGTATTATAGGAGGAATTAAATATTTTAAAAGTTTGTTTTGATTACATGATACTAAAATCTGCCCATCGCCTAAGTGCTGTTTTCACAATAGTAAGATAAAATTCAGGTTCTGTATTTTTTTATTTCTTGAATCTACCATATTTTTAAAGTAGTAGGGCTCAGTAATGTGTGTAGGTAACTACTAAATATTCCAGGAAACATTCTTGTAGAAAGAGATAACATGTTTCTTTATTTATTATTTTTAATATAGTCACGCCCTCACCTCCACTGTGACACCCAATATATATGTTCTGCCACATTTTTTTTATATCGTTAGGTTAGCATATATTTTGCCCTGATGATGGAACAGTTGTTCCGAAACCGGTCGGCATAAAAAAAATAAAATAATAAAAAGTGCTTTGAAAGTTAAGGAACACCTGAGGTGTTTAAATAATAACAACTATTCTGAATTTGCAAATCATATTTTAGAAACCAATCATTCTTTTGATATAAATAAAGGTTTAAAAATTTGTCATACAAATACAACCGGTTTACAAATAGAAAAATTCGAAATTTTAGAAATCAGGAAAAGCGTTAATAGTGAATTAAATTTAATGCATAATTAAATGTATTTTTTAAAATAGCTGTCGTTTGAATTTATTTTCATTTTAATATCATTAATAAAAATAATTTATTTTTTAATTTCTCATTTAAATTGTAATTCAATAATTTTTTTATTAATTACTCATTTTTTGTTTATATATTTATATTTATTTAAATCTCGATTATGCCTATCACTTCTGGGAAGCCATTATGCAGGTACTATTGCTGTGTTATACTATTACCGCATTAATTAGTCGGTTGCATGTTGTATCGCGGTTGCGCCGTGGTTGGTTGTATGAAGTGAAGAGTGATAATATGTTTGAATGCGCGACTCGTTTGATTGCTTCTTTGTGTGGTTGAGGAACGAGATTATATTAGAGATCGACCGAATCAATCATTCTTACATTCGGATAATCAATATCTGAGCAGAATGCAGGGAGGAGGTACTATCTCGTATTTTTTTCTCGGGAGGGTCATTCGGGAGTGATTGTAGACATAAATAAATTTTATTTAACCTTTAACCGGCGGTGTAGGTACAATTGTAACTTTATCGTTATAAAATTCGTACAGACATGAAACTCTGTGACATTTTTTTTATTTGTTTAATTTAATTTATTATGTTCAGGAATCAAACAGTTATGCAATACGATAATTACATTGTTAAATGAACATAAGGTACACTAATTAAGTTCCATTAATTGAGTAAAAATACGTGAATTAAAAAATAAAAAAAAAGATTTATAAGAACAGTTGAAGTGAGTAAAAATGTTGATACCATATGATAATTTCAGCTAGTTTGACTGTAAATGTTTCCAGGGTACAGTTAATAATGTCTATATCTTGTAAGGTATTGAATGTTTTGCAGATACGACTCTTTAATGAATTTTGTGCATAACTTAGATGTAAAATATGGTTTTCATCTCTGCCTTTTGTGGTTAGATAATATTTGACAAATTTTAGATAAAAACTTTACCTGTTCCCGAGATTTTTGACCTGGTCGAGTTGTTTTTTCACCCATAAGTGGCGACATAGGTACAATTGTACATGCATCCATTTTGTATGAAATTGTGGAAGGAAAAATATGATACCGAGAATGTGCATATTGTCTTGATAACTTGATATGGTCTAAAATCTTTAGAATATATAGCTTACACACAATACAATAAATTACCCAACGATATTAAAAATGCAAGCCAATGTGAAAGGTCTCGGAGTAAGATGCTTAACTCTATTATTTGATCGAATATCTTAAGGATTAATGCTGTGATGTGTCTCTGTAATAAGTACAACTATATAATGTACCAGTGATGTGTTTCTTTATAATAAGTGTCTCTGTACACTTATATTTTAATGTACCAGTGGTATGTCTTTATTACAAATGCAAATTATTCGTTGTAAATGTTAGTTTCTTAACTCTTGGGAATACAATGCATAATGTATCGTATACTTTTTGATAACAAAATTTAAAAAATATATAAATCAATCATTTCAAGAGCCTAAATGTTTTTGGTACAATTGGACATTTCCATCTCTCAAGAAAAATTAACAAGCGGGTGCCAACCTCCCTCTTAATTTGCACTTTACAGTAATTACTATATAAAACATTCGCATACTAATTTTAATCTTTACTAACCAGTAACAATTTCATTATATCCTAAAGCAAGGATTCCCAAACGGTCGATATCAGGGCAAAATCTGTCGATTCCAATAAGTACGATTATGAAATTTACAATAATTATTTTTCCACTGACCAACTAATTAATCTTCACGCCGTTTTCAGAGAGGAGAGACTGCTAAACAACTCGGTCTTAATACACATTCTTTGCTTCATTCACATTTATACATCGTCTCATATATACTATTCTGTTATTCTGACTTTTGACATGGCAGTCTTCCTCGGGCGTCTTCGGATTCTTCTTTCATTTACAATCACGTCATATATTCTACATGCTCAAACCATTTAAGCGTCTCTTTCTTAATCTTACTCATTACGTTCACATCTGCCTCGCATTCTTTACGAATACCAACGTTTTTCAGATGATCGTACATGATTTAACCACATACGTCTCAGAAATCTCATTTCTTCAGCATTCGGTCTACTTTCATCTTTCCTCTGCCAGTTCCATGCATAATGGTTAAAATCAGAACTCCATTGTGAACTGCTAACTTCGCTTCTTTGGACAGGTTTTTGTTAGCGGCAACCTGTTCCAGTTTTCCAATTATTGTTTTCCTGCATTTACCATTCATTCAATTTCCCTATTATAATATCTTAGTGTCGACTGTTTCACATAGATCGCACTGTCGGCAAAATAGTACAGCAGCGATATCTGAGAATCTCTCAAGGTTAGCAGACAGATTATTACCATTGTATTAGAAGGATCGTAGCTTCCTGGCTCTCCAAATCCATTATTCTGAAATTCCGTGATTCCTGTTATTTATTAATAAATAAACAAGTGTTTATTATAAACGGAGTTTTATTTAACAATAGATAAATACACAACGCCTATCAGCCATTCCACCACTCGTAAACATACTTCCACTACACTATATTGCACACTGTTATTATTTGGAGACTGGAAATCATCAAATATCTACAATAAACATATTCGTTTTTCTTTTCTTTCTTAGTAAATGAACTTACTTTGGATATTTTACTAAGTAATCTTTTTCTATGTTTTTCTTTTCTTTTTGCTTCCTGTACCAGACGTATTCTGGCACACAAGCGAACTGTAGAGGTCGACTGATCCCAATCTACGAAGCGGGCTGGAGGGGAGTGGGTGGCGACCTATCGTTCCTTTTCCAAGGAGGAAACGACAACGATTT
>JAHDVE020001972.1:0-37128 GCA_022606495.2 Halesus radiatus | reverse complement strand
AATTTATTTTCATATTAATATTAATAATAAAAATTATTTCTTTTTTCATTTCTATCATAAATTTGTTATTAAATATTTGGTAATTATTTTTTATTAATATTTTTTATTGAATAATAACATACTTTATTCAATTATTGTTTATTTTTATAAATTGTCTACACTTGACATTATTATTTTTTACTATTCTTTATATTTCCGATGAAGAAAGCATCGCCTTCGAAACATATTCGTATATTATTAATAAAGTTGCGAAAACAAAGTAATTTTAAATTCATTTATATTATTTATAATTAATTCATTTATTCTTTAATTAAATCTGTAAACACGAAATAATACTTCCTTATAATCTAATACAAACAATTTATTTCCGCCAACCAAGTTTCAATATATTTATTAACGGTTTTATTTGAATAATTTTTTTTTTTATTTCAGCAGGTAACATATTAAAACTAATGTTCTTGTTTATATTTGCCTGTATGCTTAGGAACCATTAATCCTTCATTAAAATTGAGACGAGTGTTGTAAGTATTCTCTAGTCTATTTGTATTATATATATTAATCTGCGAAAATATAATTTTGTACCACAGCATTACTCTTATTGAAAGAATTTTGAGACTCTGGAATAATGTCTTCGTTCGAATAAACCTTTATATATATATTATATATTCCCCGCAGGGGTATGCAGAGAGGACGGACCGCCAAACAACTCGATCTTGTGATACATTTTTTGCTTCATTCACAATCACATATCGTCTCATACATTCTCTTATATTATTCCGACTTCTGACATGGCCCGGCTCAAGTATTTGATTAACTTGATCGTGCTATGTCTTCCTCGGACGTCCCCTACTTCTTCTTCTATTCACATTCGCGTTATATATTCTCCTTACACTCCTTTTTTTGTTCATTCTCTCTACATGCCCAAACCATCTAAGCGTCCGTTTCTTAATCTTGCTCATTACGCTTACATCAGCCTTGTATTCTTTACGAATCTCAATATTTTTCACACGATCATACATGGTTTTTATAACACATTCGTCTCAGAGATCTCATTTCTAGAGCATTCAGTTTACTTTCATCGTTCATTTGCCAGTTCCATGCCTCACTGCCATTATACATCAGGGTTGGTATCAGCACTCCATTGTGGACTGCTAGCTACGCTTCTTTGGACAACTTTTTGTTAGCGCCAATTGCGTTCAGTCCCCCGTTAATGGAGTTTCCTGCATTCACCCTTCTTTCAATATCCCTATCTGTAATTCCATATCTCGTAAACACACTTCCCAAATATACAAACTCATCTACCTGCTCCAAGTATTCATCATTCGCAACTATATTGCACACTATTTTCGTACTCTCTCTTTCAAACACCATGACTTTAGACTTACTTACAGTCATCATTAGCTCATTCTTCATACATACTTCGTTCATCCTAGATACAAGGGACTGTAGATCTTCCATACTGTTAGCAATCAGCACCGCATCATTAGAATACAACAGGCAACATTCCCTCAGATTACTCATTTTCGCGCCCAAGCCTACTATCGTAATGTTTCTCAAAATATGAAAGGTAACAATATTACAATGTATTAACCACGGGTCACGCTGAAATAAAATAAGATATTGCATCTATCACATCGTGGATAATGGACATTTGTAATAAAGTACCTCCATTTTTATCGACAAATCTTTTGATTCATTCCCCACGCTGAGAACACGTCAAGTTATTTGGTCAAATGGATAATTTTCGAAACGAGTTTCATTAGTTTTAACCTTGATTCGCATTTGGATCCGTTGAAAAAAACATATTCTCGGCCTTAGACAAATAATACGCACATTCATAAAACAAGGCCGGCCTCTCGTTGGGCCAGAGCGGTTCTTCGTGTTGGGGAACCTACCTCACCTACCTAACCTCGTGATCGCGGCTCGACGGGACGGTGATATGCGTGTTTATATTGTATTCACTATTTCAACGTGTATACTACAAATTATATTTTGGAACAGAACCATTATCAATTAATTTTTCGACGATATTATTCGGTGATTTCATATTAATTGTTTCTATGTTTAATTCGTAGAACTCTATTTAATCAAAAAAATTAATTTAACAATGTTATTTTTAAGTTCTGCAAGTATTTTTAGTTTTTTTTATTATTATCGGCTGTTTCGGCGTTGAAGGCCATTTTAAAACTGCGGTTAATCCAAATTGTGACGACTTATTTATATGATTTTATTATCCCCCCCCCCCCCCGTTTTAATTTGGAGGGGTTTTTAAAAATAATGATTTATTACCGGTAAAACCGATTTAGTTAGAGAATAATTAAAATTCACTATTCTGCCAGGTTTTCACCTTTATATTGCGTTTCCCCGTATTTTAATGATAATATTTTCTTAATTAATTAATTAATTCTTAATTCTTAAATCCAAAAAACTTCTGAAGCCACGTTAAATCTTCCAATAAATCCCAAGGTGTTCCAGAATGTATGTATTTAGGAGATCTGAAAGCCGAGAACGGGAAAGATATTTATTTTCCGAATATTTCAGTTCGGTGTTCAGTACACCCACCGATATACCTGCTCCCGATGCTATTGCCAACGGGAATCACACGTCTAATATAAGTAGTATTGAGGTGACACATGAAATGGTATTAAAGTACCTTAAAGAAATTGACATCCACAAATGTGCTGGTCCTGATGAAATACCCCCAATCCTCATAAAAAGATGTGCGCACAATTTAGCCTTACTTCTATCTTTAATTTTCAACCGTTCCCTACCCTAATGGACTGTTCCTCTCACTTGGAAATCCGCAAATGTATCTCCCATCTTCAAGAATGGTCAAAAAACTGATGTAAAAATTACAGGCCAATCTCAAAACTTTGCATATTTAACAAAATTTATGAAAAAATAATTTATGATCAAATGTACGCTGCTCTTAAGCCCAGCTTGAATACGAATCAACACGGTTCCATTAGTGGTAAATCTACAACCTTAAATATCTTAAGTTTCACAGAGTACCTCCAGGATAACCCGGATAACAGAATACTATCTATACCGACTACAGCAAAGCATTCGACAAGGTTGATCACATTACCTTATTAAACAAGCTTTTAAAAATAGGTATTCAAGGCAATCTTTATCGTTAGCTCTCTTCTTATATCTCCAACCGTAGTCAAATAGTAGTGGTTGCTTGATATAAATCCGACACTGTTACATCTGGAGTCCCTCAAGGCAGCTTGTTGGGTCCCTTATTATTTAATCTTTATATTAATGATGTTAGTAATTATTTTTTAAACTCACAAACCATTCTATATGCAGATGACATGAACATTTTTTTCATCTATACATTCAATCTAGAATTTTCAGAAGCTGCAGGATGATTTGCATCGTTTGAATGTGTATTTTAATGCCCACTTTCTGGAAATTAATATCTCTAAATACTTCATCGTGCGCTTTACAAGAAATAAAAGTATATTTAATTATTATTACTCAATTAATTGTCAACCGTTATCTACCAAATCAGAAAGTAAGGACTTTGGGAAATCGCAACAGCAGAGAGCCACTTAATTTTTATATCCCTCATTGAAAAACCAATTCCAAACAAAACTCTTTTATCTACATACTCATTCAACTTTTTAACTCAACTATACGTGATATTCAATTAAAATCCATAACACGACCGCTCTCAAACTAGATAACTTAAACCACCTTTCCATTTACTGTAGTCCTTTTTACCTTTATCCCACTCCTATGTTCTACTACACCCTCCCTTCGACCGACTGACATAGTTTAAGCTAACCGATGTAAAACTGTATATTACTTTACTCATAGTATTTATCATCAGCAGTGGAAAATTTATAATTGGCATGATTTATTGTTTTTGTTGTTATATTTATATATATATATATAAATATAAATATATATATATATATGTAAATTTTTCGAAAAATAAATAAAATAAAAATAAAATAAAATTAATTGATTTATTTAAATTGTTTTGTTAATGCGAATATACTGAGAAGCAGTGAATACGTAATTTTCCTTCCTTTATTAATTAATGTTGTATTAGGATCATTTGTTCGTTTATTAATTTCTAATTGTTCAAGTAAATTTAATATAAGACCCCTTCTTTCTATATGTTAGGGTTTAGGCTCGTTGTTGTATGTCTGCCCTTGGAACAACAAGGTTCTACCTGACACAGCAGTGTCATACCATAATGGGCTTTATAGTGTACTACTATAAAGTTCAATATCGCATAAAATTGCCGAGTCAGATAGAACCTTGTTGTTCCAAGGCCACGATGTGTGGAAGATTAACGGGTGACAGGATGGCGTTTGCGTGGACGTGGATGTTGAGTTAATAACCTAATAAATGGGAATTCCCAAATATTCAATTGTTTTCATTATTGAAATAACGAAATCAGAAAGATGATAATAATGCATAGTGTGGAGTAGTAGCAGCGCATGCATATAGGTAATTATGTATGACACGCATTTCTGTTTGTTTTACATCACGGCCACTGCATTATGTGAACGTGAAATGAGACGGTCCTCACGGTTTTAAGATCCAAGTATGTCACCGTGTGCTTATGGCATTGGCATTAAATGATTTACTTACTCTTGACGAGCGGCTGGAAGCGGTCCATTAGCGGTCCATGGCATTGGCATTAAATGATTTACCTACTCTTGAGAAGCGGCTGGAAGCTGGAGCGGTCCATTAGGAAAAAATCTGCAGCATGAGGCATTGCAGATTTTCAGTCATGGGAGTAGTTACACCTGTTCCTCAACAAAACTTTGGAATGATTTACCACTATCTATTCGAACATCGACATCGCTGAAATGCTTCAAGAAGTTCTGCAACGATTTGTTGCTGACTGCACAACACCATAATTGATAATTAAGAAACGGATACTTGTGTTAGTGATTTTTACCAAGATTTTATGTAAGATGTGCTACTTTTTCTGATTTTTAGGGGCACTGCTGAAAAACAGCTGCACTCCGGGCTCTGGAATGTGTAGCTGAACAGTGACCTTTTTGTCAATTTCTAAAATGAAATATTATATAAAATAGCTATTATATATTGTTATTATTATTATTCCGAAACCATGTGTAACCCCCATCGGGTAGCCAGTAGCCGCTATTAGGTTAGGTGGTTCCCACTTGAGCTAGTTTGCTGTTGAGATGTCTTGTGACTCGGCGTGAGGCGTGATTAGCGCAGATCGGCGGCCCGATAGCCGACCTTGGGGCGGGATAGACCGAGAGGCTGGGAGACCTCCTCTGAAATACAATGACAAGATGTTTTAGGTGTTTTTGCACACCTAAAAATAAATAATAGGTAAATTCTCGCTATTTCCGTACATTTTAAGGTCGATATTCATTGAATGTTCAAAACAAATAAGGATAAATCCCAGCCGTAGTTAAGTAACCTAAACTACTTTTACACTCAGGTTCTTTAGTACGTATCTATATTAAATATATCACTCAATTTTCACACTATCTTCCCAACAGGCCCTCCATTGATATGCTTGGTGTAACCCTAAGTGACCAGCTCAGGCATGGGGACTCCATCGAAGCCAGAGTCAGAGTAAAGTCAGCCTCCCAGAAGTTGGGCGTACTGTACAGAGCCCCACATACTTTAATAGTACACAACTACTCACCCTGGACAAATTGCAAGTGCGCCCCAATGTAGAATTTAGCAGCCACCTCTGGTTATGAGCCCAAAAATATCTGGAAAAAATCCTTGACTCTGTGCAGAAACGGGCGGATAGATTCGCCTATCCTAACAAACGTATTGCAATCTCTGGAGTACAAACGTCAGATGGGAATGCTGTCTTTGTTCTTCCGGTATTTTTATAGAAGATGCTCTGAGGAACTAGCGTCATTGAGCCCTTCGGCACCGGTGAATAGTCGGGAAACACGCCAGATGCGCCCCCAACATTTGCACACGGTTAACATTTCGACCCTTCCTACATAAAGTATCGTTACTTCTAAATCGGAATTCTAGTGAAGAATGGTTTAAAGCGACAGAAGCTTGGTAGAAGTTGAGGTTTTAATCGTTTTGCACCAAATTTGGGACATAATTGATAATGGAGGTCCCAAATTTGGAGCAAAACAATAAAAAAGTTCGAGTGTCACCGAACTTCTATCTCTTTAAACCACTCTCCTCTAAACTTCCAATTAACGCCACGAATTATAAATTGTTTTAAAAGTGCAGAATTAACAACAACATTATATAAATCGATTGTGCGAAGTATTTTGGATTACGCATTCACCATTTGGTCTCCTAATTACGAGATTTATAATTACAGAATCTAATCCATACAAAGAAAATTAACCCGTGTGATTGCATATCGTGAAAGTTTATCTGATCAATTTGGAACGAATAATGATCGAATTTCGCACTATAAACTACAATCTCTGTCAGTCAGTCGTAAACTTTCTCATGTATTCCTTTTGTACAAAATTATACATGCATCAATTGATACACCAAACATTTTATCACAAATCAGCATCAATACACCAACAATAAAATCAACAAGGAGGATAAAAGACATTTTTTATATTAAAACCTATCATAAAAATATGGATATTTCTCTCCTTTACCGCGGACATTAAGAAATTACAATACTCTACACTGCTCTAATAATGAAATAGACATTTTTAATGACACAATTAATCAATTTAAAAAAAAAGTTTTACCATTACTATCAAACTGATAATGTGATGATGCCCTTTATTAAGTATCAAAATAGTGTATCATCAGCACAGGTGACAATACGGAGTTAGTTTATACACCTACTTTATAATATGTTTTCTACCTTTCACTTCTTTTTCATTCTTATTATCATTTTTGCGAGATAATTTGTGTTGTTGTTTATTGTACTTATTGATTATTATTGCTATGTAAACATTCATGTATGTAAGTTTTGGGTATATTGCCTGTTTTATCTACTGAAATAAAAAATAAATAAAAAAATAGGACAATCATTAAAAGTATTAAATATTTCAGTATCCACTGGAGGGCAGAGCTATGATGGAATGCAAAGTAATGATGAACAAAGCGTGCTAATTTGGTTCTACGTTTTCAATGAATCAGGCCGGATAGGACAGGATCGCCCACACAGGCACAGGGGCGCAGCAGTCAGCGGAGACGACTAGTAGGGATTAAATACTCCATCATAAATGCGAACCCTCCCATTAACATGTTATTATCATACAATTTAACTACACTGTGTTTATTAATGTGTTAACAGTTATTATCAACGTAGTTACCTTTAAACCACGACGCCTTCAAAATATGGTGTCTTGAGGGGAGAGGGACGTCGGAGGGGGATTATTTATTAATTCAATAAAATGATGATATTATTATGCAATAAAGTAAATTTAATGTTTTTTAAAACAAAAATGTTTATGACGTAATGTTAAAATGTATATAGACTTAGCATTTATCAAAATAAAATCAGAAATACGACTTTTTCTGACCATCCTACGCAGATGTTTTAAAAGTATAAAAAATATGAAAATAATTTTTGTTAAAAAAAGTAGAGAAAAATAAATGCAATCCTTTTCCGATACGTTTTTTTTTTAAATAAAAAACTAATTTTTTTAATAGAAAAAAACAAAGTATTGTAATTGGTATTTAAGTTAGTGCTTACGAAAAGATGATTTCACTTCTTCTGAACATTTTGAAGAAAAACCTTAATGGCATTTTGTAAAGCATGCATAGAATGAGAAGATAAGACGTGCCCGTGTGGTGTATTTTCGCGCGCAAAACTTCACAAGTGGCGTTGTTTCTTGTGATTATTCGATAAAAAACATTTAAATTCACGTTTTAAGAAGATTCTGAATGTTTTCCTTTTTTGTTTTACTATAAAATAACCTTTTTGTAAATGCCTATCAATAAACTAACATTTGGACATTATTTAAATTAGAGTTGACCGACAACAAATATTTCAAAAAAATTATGGAGTGGTAATGGTTAATTCTTGTTTTTTTGTATTTATGAACGTAAAGTAGTATTGTTTTAGAGTATAATTGTTTTTATCGACATACTCCTGTTCAAAAGTAACTAATTTTAAGTACAATCTGTACTATTAAAATCTAACTGATTAAACATTGCCAAGATCGCCCTTAATTGGTGAAAGCCATAAAAAAACATTAAATTAAAAAAACATTAATTGTAAGTATAGAATAGAATATCGCCAAACCTCCCAACTCAAACGTTTGGGCGATTGTGTGGTCAAGGCATAAATGTTTCAATAAAATAAAATAATAATAATAATTGTAAAACAAAAAGGATTCAATGTATCATTTGGATATGGTCGCAACACCATTGTATTTTTCTGCGAATTCAACAGACGGTGTGATACAACTGAATGTAGATAGAATTATTGTCATGATTTATCATCATCCATATAACAACTGAAGGCGGGAGTTAACTCGTAAACAAACAGTCTAATTACACGTATTAATGTTAATGAGAGGTCTGTCCCATAAACATATGTAAATAAATGGATATTAAATTATTTGGTTCGTATAAATCCAGCTGGTGACCGATTAAAGTAACTTTCCGCTGTCTGGTTTAGCCTTTCGGCGAACAAATCAATTTGTTTATCAATTTGCATATTTTTCAATAATTAAAATCTTATGTTCCATTAACTTCATTTAAGGCTTAACTTGTGGGCGACTTCATAAATAATTGCGTTTACTTCAAGAAAAGGAAATTAAATAAGTGAATTCTAAATGTTTTCGGGATACCTTTTAATTTGTCGATTTAATTTACATAAAAAGGTAATTCAAAACGTTTCATTAATCTTTTGCTTACTATTTTCCAACTAAAAAGGATTTATAAAGATATCCTAACTAACTCACCATCGCGCAGGAGTAGGCAGTGAGGACGGACCACCAAACAACTCGATCTTGGCATAATCATCTTGCTTTATTCACATTCATACATTCTCTTCTGTTATTCCGACTTCTGACATGGTCTTCCTCGGACATCCCCGGCTTCTTCTTCCATTCACATTCGCGTCATGTATTCTCCTTACACTCCTTTCTTCGTTCATTCGCTCTACATCCCCAAACCATCTAACCGAACTTTGAACTTTGAATATATTTGTTCACAGAGATCCTAAACAATGAGTTTAATGGCTCTAACATAATTATATAAGATTATCTATTGATACTTTACGGTGATTTTAATGAATTTGGGTTTGTTGAGTGAGAACTAAAAACTATACTGCGGCTGTATGCAGGTTTAAAATTATTCCTTACGTAGGACATTCTTCGGTTTCATATATTTGAATTTATAGTTTTTGCTGTAATTTGCGAGCGTATTTATTGTTGGATTTGAGTGGCCTTTTAGGCCGCCGTAAAATTTAGAAGCCTGGGTGACAATGAAATCCCTTCCGTCCCTTTCTTAATCATACTCATTACGCCTTGAATTGTTTACGAATCTCAACATTTTTCACATGATCATGCATGGGTTTACCACACATTCGCCCTTGAGATCTCATTTCTTCAGCATTCAGTCTACTTTTATTATTCCTCTGCCATGCCTCACTGTCATACATTAGGGTTAGTATCAGCACTCCATTGTGGACTGGTAGCTACGCTTCTTTGGACAACTTTTTGTTAGCGCCAACCGAGTTCAGTCCCCCGTTAATGGAGTTTCCGGCATTCACCATTCCTTCAATATCCCCATCAGTCTTTCCATCTCTCGTAAACACACCATCCAAATATACAAATTCGTCCAAGTATTCATCATTCACAACTATATTCCACACTGTTCTCGTACTCTCTCTTTCAAACACCATGACTTTAGACTTATATTAATCATTAGCTCATTCTTTGTACGTACTTCGTTCATCCTAAATATGAGGGTAAGCAATATCCTAAGTTTATGTATTTATTACCAGTAAAAACTATTGTCCCTTTCTCAACATTGTCACTGTGTTTTGTTAACTGTGTTTCTATTTCTAATCCTCACAAAAGCTCCATGAACGAGTAATTGACATGCATTTTTGACAATTATTTTCATCACAGATTGTTAACACCGTGATCGGTGAATATATTTAAATCGTATTTATATGAGAAACTAAAGTTGTTATTTTCTCGACGGTATTGCTATCATTGAAAAAAAAGTATTAATTGGGTTGGTTTGTTTATCTTACTAATTAAACATAATAATAAAATCATCTCTATGGCCCTGTACAAATTGTTTTTTTTTCCAAGACTGCATCCTACTACTACCTTTGGATCACCAATAATTTTATTTCATTTTTCGGTTGTTTGTTCAATATTTCTGCATCTTGTTAAATATTTCATATATCATTACATATATAAAAACAACAACTGTTATTTAGTCATTGAAAGTTTGTTTGATAACCCGCTAAGTTTGTTTTTTTTTAACCGCAGCGTGGCGCTAAATCACTCACTGATTGACGTTCGTAAAATTATATTTTTTATTCCCCCCTTCATAGTAAATTCTCCATAGTTTGAAGAAAAAAAAGCAAACGAACAAATCTTTTTCAAGAAGTGCAAATGTCACATTGACTTTTAAATTAATATCTAATTAATTATAAATACTTAATTATAAATATTTGCTACATATATTCAGTTAATATGCAGCGCAGTGAAAATGTTGAACTTGTGAAAGCATGTATTTATTTGTGTGTCATTATTGATTGTTGATAGTGGGATATACAAATAAATAAGGTTTGTGCACGGCTAAGAGCAATTGTTAGTATATTATTTAAATTAAAATTCTCTGTTTCAATCTGTACACTTCGAATAATTTATTTATCATTAGGGAAATCTGTTATAAGGTATGGAACTACAGGCTGGGGACTTTCCTGTAAAACAAACATCAACGACGTTCAATCAGTGCAAAATTCATTGGTTTAATTATTAGCTCATAAAAGTTCATACGAACCAAGGGATAATATTCCATACTTTTATCAGAGTCTCAAAATTCTTTCAGTAAGACCAATTCTGTGGTATAAAATTATATTTGAGCACATTAATAACCCTATATATATAATACAAATAGACTAAATGATATTAAATAAAAATAAAAACATTATTTTAATATCAGTAGAGCCACGGTATTCAGTTTAAATACTCCTCTGAAAAATAATCCGTTTGTGACATTTGATGTTTTCTTCCCGAGGTCTTCCCTATAAATCTCTATATCCTTCAAATATTGAGAGTTCAAACTGGTCTTAAAAAAGAAATGATTCAAAAAATCTTGTCCTATATAAAATATAACTTCATGTACGTAGAAATATAATTTCAGGCTTTTTTTCTTTTGATCCTCCATAGCTTATTTAATACCGCTTTTCTCCTCCTTATTATTCAATGCCCTTAGTATCCAATGAAAAACCATGTGTATAATTTCATGTAATATTATATTGCCCTCTTTTGATTTGTATCTACTTTAATTTTGATTATTTACACCCTTAGCTTCTAAATTGTTATATAATATCTAAAATGCGCATCTAAGTGAGTCTCTACGAGCTGCTCGTGAATATTTAAACTTGTGGTTTTAATTCGCATGCATGTAATATGCATATATGTTATTTTATAATTATATTAGGTTAGGTTATTTTATGTATATTTTCATGCTCTTTTGATATTTGTACTTTGCATTTGATTATTTATACCCCTAGTTTATTCTAAATTGTGAATGCAAGTGAGTCTGCTGCTCATGAATATTTTAAGTTATAGTTTTAATTTGATAGATATGCTATGTAGTATTTCTGTTATTTTACATTTGTATTCGGTTAGGTTAGTTAGTGTAAAGCGCACTTGAGGCGAACCTTCACAAAACTGCGCTATAGAAATTAATTCTTATTATTATTATAACTAAGATTGAATACACTAGCTCATCTGTCAGTAACGTAAAACCATATGTACAATAATGTGTCATAAGTGGGGATAATGCTGCGTAAAAATGTATGTATTATTTATATTATATTATACGGTGGTTTATACTAAGTACTTAGTCATGCAATGGTTACAGTTGTCATGGGAAAAAGTTAACGCTTTTCTCCATACGACGAATTCAATGACAGCAGTAATGGTACCTCCGCCAAGCAGACGTTTTGTTCAGACGAAGTAATCACTCTTATTACATCAACGCGATCACGATTATTGTAAACGTTGTATTTATTTATTTACCTTGGTGTATAGGGCATGGCAAATAAAATAGCATACAACATTCTAAGAAGAATATCTGAATTGAAACCGTAAAAGTGCTTTTGATGAAAGCAGATACCTCTACGTTTTAATACATACTACACAGGTATATATATATATATCTACGTTATATCAGTTATAGAGGAAGGTACTTATACATTTATTTTTATTTTACAGTCAATTATTATAATAGAAGCAACCTTTTCTTATAATAAGATAATCATAATTGAGATAACAAGGATAAAGATAATATTTTAAATAAATCGGGGGTATATAAATTAATTTGAAAGGATTGCAACATTTTTTTTATATAGAAAAAACTTTTAATATTAGAGTTATCTAAGACCTAATGTATTCAAGTAATAATTATTATTCTTGTCATATTTTAGAAGAAAATCATTATTTTGATATAAATGAAGGTTTAAAAAAATTACACACGAATACAGTCCGTTTAAAATTTGACAAATTTGAAATTTTAGATATTTGAAAAAGTGTTAAAAGTCAAATAAATATAATTAATAATCTTTTTTTTAATAGCTATCTCTTGAATCTGTTTTCATTATAATATTAATAATAAAAATAATTTATTTTTTAATTTATAACATAAATTTGTTATTCAATGTTTTATAATTATTTATTATTAACATTTATGATTAGTCACTTACCTACTTAAATCAATTTTTGTTTATTTTTATAATTTGTCCATTCTTACATTATTGTGTTCTACGGGTATGTTTATCATTTGTCTATACTTGACATTACTATTTTTTTAGTATACTGCATGTCCCGATGAGGAAAGCTTCGCTTTCGAAACATGTTGATATGTATATTTATGTATTTATTTATTTATTCCAAAATTAATTATGAAAACAAAAACGTTAGCCACAATAATACATGATTTTTTTTATTATTAAATATTAATAAGGTAAATAATAGTATATAAATAACAAAGATCAGATAATAATAATTAAATAATAAAAGTAAGTTAATAATGATCAAGTAAATAGTAATAAGCATGTAATAATACACATTAAATATTAAGTAAATATTGATAAGTAAATACTAATAAGTACATAATAATAAAAATAGGTAAATACTGATAATTAAATAGAGTTATTTGAAAAAAAAAAAATAAATAGTAATAATTACATAATTATAAATAGTTAAATCATAATATGTAAATAAAAGTAGAAATAGATAAATTGTAATAGTAATATGTAAATAAAAATATGCAAATAGTAGTATGTAAATAGATATATGTAGGTAAAAAAAATTATAAGTAAATGGTAATAAGTAAATGACAATGATAATATCGAGCACATACGAGTGTATGTACATATTTATTAAAAAAGCGGTGATTACCAAGTGATTTTTAATTCGTTTATTAATAATGACGCCGCAAAGTGAATACCAACCTTTTGAAGAAATTATATTTTATTTAGTTCGGTTGTAATATAGTCTATGTGGTCAATTCAGCAGAGGTTTGAATCATTGTATTAAGAGTAAGTTTATTATTATTAGGCCATAGTTTAACGATAGTAATCCTTTTCTCAACCTTAGCGTAGTTTATTCAAGGAGTCGTCTTGATTAATTATTACAGCACATAGGCGTTTTAAAAAAAAAACGTAAACTCTTTGTTTAAAATTATGCGAGTAACATTTAATATATTTTCTACGAGACTTTTAATGTCTAAAACAATATTGGTATTTAAAAATAATTCGTCGTGCACATAAATACGTGAGATTTTTTAGGTCTGCTACGAATTATGGTATTTTTATATACAACTAATATATTTATTACGCAAAGTAAATTCAAACATTATTCTATTTAAATTAGTAAGAAATGTTTTGTATAAACCACTATTTAAAATATAAATATCAACATGTTTCGGAAACGAAGCTTCCCTCGTCAGGATGCCCAGTATAATAATAATATACAAAGCATTTCTTATTAATTTTATTAAAAATGACTCTGAAAAGTAATTTTATATTTATTAAAGAAGTGATTATTCTAATTATTTATCAAAACAATTTACGACTGTATTTTAAAAAAATATTATTTAGCAATATCAAAAATTATTTTCACTATCAGCAAATGCCGCTAGTACATACAACACAATTTACAAATCTTTAAATAAAAATAAATTATAGTATTACAGTAGCAATAGGCAGCCCGCTCACTGGGTAGAGAGGATTATGTCCACATTTATGGACCTCTAACCACAGTTGACACAGGAAAAGGGAGAAATATTCCCTGGCGCTGTACAGAAAAATTTTACGAAACGATATTGCAAGACTATTTTAAACATCGAAAAGGAACGAGGCTTTAGAGGTAGGTCGACCTCCGAATAAATCAAGTAATTTACATGTTCCAATATGTCGGAAATTGAGTTAATTGAGGGCGTTCCTTTGGGCATCGATCTGTCCGAAGGAGAGTCGGGGTGGAATTGAACCTGAAGGCTCTGCTGGTCGAGTACGGGGGGGACCGGTGCCTGGTGATGTATCTGTAAATAGTACGGTGGTGGGTACCGGGTAGTAACGCAAAGTCCCTCTCGGGCAATCATTGTGTCAGATGGCGTGGGAACGCGAAACAATGGGACTACATGAATGTCAGAGAATACACTCCGCCGTACAGTATTCTGCAATTGAACCAGTAATTGGATGAAGTACTTAGCTACAGCTACAAACACTTAGTATTTATAATTTCTTCAAAAGATTGGTATTCACTTTGTGGCGTCATTATTAATACATTAATTAAAAAATTACTTTGAATTCTCCACTTTATTAATATACACAGATATCAACATGTTTTGTAAGCGATGCTTTCTTCATCAGGAATAGTAAAGTGAGTATCATTACAGTATTATTTTATTAAGTATTCTATATATTCCTGATGAAGAAAACATCGCTTTCGAAACATGTGTATATGAATAAAGTGGTGAATGAAAAGTTTTTAATTGATAATAACATAAAACATTCAAATAATAATTTTGAATTATAAAAATGTCCATATTTATAACAAAACAAAATAAATAACATGTTTGAAAGCAATTATTGTAAATAAGCTCTGTGCGTTATTTATTTTGGATATCGGTGTATAAATCAAATATTTGAACCCACTATTTGACAAAATCGTGTTATCTGACCTTTATAAAAAGTTATGACCGTAGCTACTCAGTAAACTGTAGGTGATTTGTATTTTTTAAATATTAAAAGTGGTGTATTGGCACGAACTCGTTAAAAACTAGAGTTATTTAAACAAACGTGTTCGTTACAGTGAATTAAAATGTAGGTAATCTCAGTTGTGAGAGATAATATCAGAATGTAAATGAAGAAAAATGAATACAAATGCATTGCACGAAACGCGATTCCATGCTTTGTTTCTTAGTAAAGTTACCCTCCAGTTAAAGCCATGCTAGATTTATATCTATCTATAGATGTTATCAACCGAGTTCATCTGGGGATAGTTAATAACTTTATTTAAATCAAATGAACCCTTCTCATTATTGATTGGTTTGTGGAATATAATTCAATTTTATCTATCTCAGTATTAAAACATTCGCGTCATATATTCTTCTTACACTCCTTTCTTCGTTCATTAGCTCTCCATGCCCAAACCATCTAAGCGTCCCTTTCTTAATCTTACTCATTACGCTTAAATCAGTCTTGCATTCCTTACGAATCTCAATATTTTTCACACGTTCATACATGGTTTTACCACATGTTCGCCTCAGAGATCTCATTTCTACGGCATTCAGCTTACTTTCAACCTTCCTCTGCCAGTTCCATGCCTCCCTGCCATACATCAGGGTTGGTATCAGCACTTCATTGTGGACTGCTAGCTTCGTTTCTTTGGACAATTTTTTGTTCAGTCACGGAGTTATTTCATCCGATAGTGGAGTTTCCTGCATTCACCCTTCTTTCAATATGCCCATCAGTCTTTCCATCTCTAGTAAACATACTTCCCAAATACACAAACTCATCGACCTGCTCCAAGTATTCATCATTCACAACTATATTGCGCACCGTTTTCGTGCTCTCTCAAATTTTCGTATGAGAATAGAAGAAGAAGCCGGAGACGCCGGAGGAAGACATGGCACGATCAAGTGAATCAAATACTTGAGTCGGGCCATATCAGAAGTCGGAATAATAGAAGAGAATGTCTGAGACGATGTATGAATGTAAATGAAGCAAGAAGTGTATGCCAAGATCGAGTTGTTTAGCGGTCCTATCTACGTACCCCTGCGAAGAAACGGTGTGATGGTTAGTTAGTTAGTTCAGTACTAAAACGATAATAAAAATAAAACTTAAATCCATGAAACAATAGAATAATCAAGAAACACGTTCGCCTTGGTTATATAATACTTGGTTCATTCGCACATTGATAATACGAATGCTATATCTTTTATAGTTTTTCTCATCATAAAACTAATATTTAAGATTTTTTATATTTTAAAGCCTTTTTTTTTAATATCTTGATAAGCCTTGAAATATTTTCATTAAGTTACGAAAATATTATGACTTAATTAAAATTGCGAGGTTGGTATTTTTTTAAAGAAAATATTTCAAATTTAAAAAGTTTTTATTAACAAAATAATCATTTTGCTTCTTGGGGATTGGTTCGTCTACGTGAAATTCATTTGTAGAAGAGCAGGGCCGGCTCTAGCTCGAGTGTTTGCGTTTCATTATACAATCAAACAATCATTGAATCCCTAATGTCCCATAAAACAAACCACATTTTCCCAAAATTCAGTTTATTTCAATCTCCCGTAACTCAGGTAAATCCCAATTGCCTTAAATTCGGGAGCAAATGCGTATTTATTGAACGTTCTAGATTGAAACGTGTAAAGTTCTACGTATATGTTACCCGCCCCTTCCTCTGGGACTGAGGGCTACATGATACAAAAGATATAATAACGAAGGCAACTTCATAAACATCGCAGTAAGATACTGTGGCAACGGTAAGCAAACAATAACTGTAAATTATGTAGTCGGATAATGGAGGGGAATCGGGAATAGCCGGCTAATTTCACACTATCGGCACATTACCACCTACACCTATCTGCTACCTTCCTAGTTACTGTTACCGTTATTAGTTACTAGTTACCACCTCACAGCTTTGCACATATTATTATAATCAGCTATGCGCCAGGGAGAGACTGTTCAAGGGGGGACTTATCATTTATTACCGTAATTATCACTAATATAAAATGGTTCCCTCAGATGGAAGCAGATTTCTGTTACGTTTTATACTACGCATTATATTATGTATTAGTATTTCTATGTTCTGAGTGATGCCGTTCATTGAACCGTATCAATAATATAACAGATGAATATAGTATACGCGTTCTTACAACATTAAGTAAGATAACAATGATTCTAAAGTACCGTTCTACACAGACTCAATTAAAATTTTCAAAATACTAAATGTCACGAAAATAAAATAATTTTAAGCCAAATCTGTATTACTACACCTCTTCCAAGGCAAATTGCACATTCCAATTTAACCTCAAAACTCTTTAAAAACTAGATCCTCAACAAATAGAACACTGAATATCCCAATAACGGGTTTTCTCCGCTTTGTAGTGTTTTAAGCATAACTTCAGCTTTAAATGATTAAAATACTGTTTTAAGCATATCTTTAGCTGTAAATAATGAAAATACTGTTTTAAGCATAACTTAAGCTGTAAATAATTAGAATACTGTTTTAAGCATAACTTCAGCTGTAAATAATTAAAATGATGTTTTAAGGATAACTTCAGCTGTAAACGATTAAAATAAAATAATTAACTTTTATACTATTTTAAGCATAACTTCAGCTGTAAATAATTAAAATACTGTTTTAAGCACAATTTCAGCTATAACAATTAAAACACTGTTTTAAGCATAACTTCAGCTGTGAATAATTAAAATACCGTTTTAAGCATAACTTCATCTTTAAATAATTAAAATACTGTTTTAAGCATATCTTTAGCTGTAAATAATGAAAATACTGTTTTAAGCATAACTTAAGCTGTAAATAATTAGAATACTGTTTTAAGCATAACTTCAGCTGTAAATAATTAAAATGCTGTTTTAAGGATAACTTCAGCTGTAAACTATTAAAATAAAATAATTAACTTTTATACTGTTTTAAGCATAACTTCAGCTGTAAATAATTAAAATACTGTTTTAAGCACAATTTCAGCTATAACAATTAAAACACTGTTTTAAGCATAACTTCAGCTGTGAATAATTAAAATACCGTTTTAAGCATAACTTCAGCTGCAAATAATTAAAATACAGTGGTGCCTCGCATAACGAACGCCTCGCACAGCGAACGCTGCACACAACGAACTTCCTTTTCGTTCATTTCACGATTCATACAACGAACTTCGCTTCACACAACGAACTTCGCTTCACACAACGAACTTCGCTTCACACAACGAAGTCGCCCACTTCACACGATCACTGCCGATTTATTGCATCCTTCCGCGCAGGCAGTCGTTAGTCACTGAGCAGTACGCTTAACTTACGCACGTGTCGCAGCAATCGTTCTTCATTACAACGAAGTCGCCCGATCTTCTACGATCACTGCCGATTAATTGCATCCTCCCGCGCAGGCAGTCGTTAGACTCGTTAGTCACTGAGCAGTACGCTTAACTTACGCACGTGTCGCAGCAATCGTTCATCATTACAACGAAGTCGCCCGATCTTCTACGATCACTGCCGATTTATTGCATCCTTCCGCGCAGGCGTAGTAGCAGGCTTCACTGCGTAGTACGCTTAACTTACGCACGTATCGCAGCAATCGTTCTTCATTACGAATTAAATCGCACACGTATCACGGCAGTCGTCCTTTTAAGATAAACTCAACATCATCTTACCATATTTTATGCTACAGAACGAATTATTTTTTTTAACATGTATTGTTATGGGAAAACGCGTTTCACATAACGAACTTTTCGCATAACGAACTTGCTCCTGGAACGAATTAAGTTCGTTGTGTGAGGCACCACTGTACTGTTTTAAGGATAACTTCAGCTGTAAACGATTAAAATAAAATAATTAACTTTTATAGTGTTTTAAGCATAACTTCAGCTTTAAATAATTAAAATACTGTTTTAAGCATAACTTTAGCTGTAAATAATTAAAATACTGTTTTAAGCACAACTTCAGATGTAATAATTAAAACGCTGTTTTAAACATAACTTCAGCTACAAATAATTAAAATACTGTTTTAAGGATAACTTCAGCTGTAAACAATTAAAATAAAATAATGAAATTTTATAGTGTTTAAATAATTAAAATACTGTTTTAAGGATAACTTCAGCTGTAAACGATTAAAATAAAATAATTAACTTTTATAGTGTTTTAAGCATAACTTCAACTGTAACTAATTAAAATATTTTATGCTAAATTTTATGCTAAGTTATAGATAGTCCTAATATTTTCAGCTTAATTGAAATTAATATTCCAACCAGAACTACTCGATCTAAAATTTTATTCAATTGTAACAATAATTTCAGGACTGAGCCATTCGAAAATTCTGTATTACCTAGACTCAACGCAGAAGGTAATACATTTTCAGACATAGTAGATATGTTCCACTGCTCGGAATACAAAAACAAACAGACGATTATTGCATACATCCTCAACAATTATTAATATGTATGCCTAGAGTATAAGTATCAGTAAATGTCAGGAATGTTTTGAATGTTCGCGTCTGTAGCTAATTACTTGGAATAAATAGTACTTACACTATGTTATTCCTGTATTTTTTCGTTATTTTGTCTATGCACCTACTCTGTGTATTTTGCACCTGTCTATTATAACTAACTATATATGTAAAAGCTCATATGGGGCGTATTTAATTAAAATCAAAAATTTATTAGACCTCCTTTATATATAGTTATTTTGCGATTGACGTTCCACTTAAATATACCTATGAATACCAAGGCAAATCATTTTATTTTTAATTGTTTTGGGATGAAGAATTTCACCAATTTTTTTCATTTAATCTACAATTTGATTCAAAAATACAGATCTGAATTTAATAATAGTAGGTACCTATTTCAACAGGCTCGTCCTGACTCCCAGAGGCGTACGATGCATGAGCTAGACGAGTGCGAACTCGTATCAAGCAATATTTGAATATTGATGAGACGGCCCGAAAATTATTAAAATGGTCGCAATTGATTTTATACACTTAACTCTGCCCTTTTGACAGTTTACTTTTTATTTGCCGGTTGGGAACATTTTAGTGCTGGGCGTTGAGCGGACTGTCTAGTGTCGGGAAGAAGCTAATGATGCCCCTGAAGAAAATTTGACGGAATTTGGTGCCTACATATCGTATCACAATTTAAAGTCTGTTACGGTATAATGTATAATTGTCGGGCGACTGACACTTCGGCTAGATCGGAAACATTAAGGCACCACAAAAAACTTAAATACGAGGCTGTACGGTGCAAGTATATTAAAAGATATATCTGAATATACATAATACAAATATACTCGTATGTATTCAAACACATTGATTACCTACCTAAATTATGCCCTAATTGTTTTAGATGTTCTATTTATAATTTTCTTTGCTCAAGATTGTTAAGTTGATTTTAAATAATTGTGGTTAAGTACAGAAAAATGTTAAATTTATTTTTTAAGGCGTTGATTGGGTTAATACAAAATGTTATACTGAAATGTACTGTTTTTAGTTATTATATACCATCTTACACTTAAACTCCCCAAAGGCTGTAATCCAACAGCTGTAGTCTTACAAATGCCCGTGAAAAACTTAAACAAACATGTCATCGCCATTCAATGACATTATAAAAACACTCACCATAGAACAAAATTGATGAACTTAAAAAAAACGATGAAATAGAGCGATTTCAGTTTATGTTTTTTCGTCAAAAATACCCTGCCCACGGCATCCCCAAAGATGACATAGCCCAGAGGGAAATTATTTTCCTCAAGGCGTCCTGTGTGCATTTTAAGAATATATATTTTACGTAGATACTTATTAATTTTTAAGATTTATTTTTAAATTTAATGAATATCAAATTTATTTTTCTTATTGTGACAGTTTGAAAATGGCTTTGAACGCCGAAGCAGCTGTCACAATAATAGAAAACTAAAATACTTGAATAATAAGATTATTAAAATTGGTAATTGTTTTGTGTTTAATTCGTAGATGTCCAATTTTTTTTTTTGAATTTTATAAAAATTAAATTTAATGATGTTATTATTATGTTCTGCAAGTAGTTTAGTTTTTACTATTATGACAGCTGTTTCGACGTTCAAGAACATTTTCAAACTTCTACAGATACAACAATAAATGCAAACTAACTCATCTTTGGTCCCATAAATTATCAGCTTTCTATTCAATGGTACACAGACTCATTAACATCCCCTAAAACAAAATAGCGTATGAAAAAGAAAGGAAACAATAAAAACATTCGCGGTTAATAACAACAACAGCTACGAGGAAAAAAACATTGAACAAATTCTAACAAGCAAGAAATAAAAATAAAATTTATTCAATATCTCCGGTACATTAAAAAAAGGTTGAAAATTTTGCATGTTTGGAATTTCTCGGTTCAATTGCAAAAGAAATTTAAAAAATGTGGTTTAAATATAGCTTTTAGAACCAATAATAATATACGAACAACCCTAAAAAACTCAAAAATTAGAAATCCCCAACTTAACAATAGTGGCATATATGAATTAAAATGTGACCACGCCGACTGTAACGCTACCTATATCGGGCAGACGGAAAGGGCTTTCTCAACTAGATTCAAAAAACATATACGATGTTATAATCATAAATCACTTTTCAAAATTCTCAGAACATCTCTCAGTGAATAATCACGTCCCGGTTGATAACAACGAGCCTAGACCCTTACATATAGAAAGAAAGGGTTTTAAATAGAAATTAACAAACGGACGAATGATCCTAATGAAACATTAATTAATAAAGTAAGGAAAATTATTTATTCACCACTTCTCAGTATGTTCACATTACCAAAACAATACAACACATTTAAATAAATCAATTACGAAAACATTGTTATCTATTAAGTAAATGAAACATTGTTATCTATTAAGTATATGGCAGACAGAGTATTGCACTCACCGCTTTGTTCTGCTGAAATAAAAACATTATTATTATTATTATATTTACCCTGATGAAGTTTGAGTTAAGCGAAACCGGTTGGTGAAAATAAAATATATTCGTGGTTTATAACAACGTGTTTCATTTACTTAATACAATGTCAAACCACAAAGTGTTGCTTCTTACGAAAACATTGCTATTTAAATACGGGGAAAGCAAATTATAAATGTGAAAACATCACAGAATAGAGAATTTTAATTATTTTCTAACTGAATCGATTTGACAATTTTCAATATTTATATATTATATATTAACAAAATAAGTAACTTTCTTAACAAAGTTACAATAGTATTTATACGCATACCTACTAAGGTAGTACGGAGACGAAATATTGGTTTTGCACTCAACTTTTATGTATTTCTTACATAATGCATAACTACCATTATAAGTGAGTATGCGTTTGAAATATTTCAGATAATGCTTATATTGTATAATATGTATTTCCTTTCATAAAGAGAGAATTAACATTATAATGGCATTCATTATTTGATGCAGTTGTCTGGAAATACAATCGCGACGTGTTAACAGCCGAATTCAGGTTCATTTGAATAAAACACGGACTCGAACAATCAGCAGTCGGTGATATATTTAATAGCCCAGCCTAGAGAATCCATCACACGGCTCGCCCAGTTCGATAGACTGCCTGGTGTTTGGGCTCCAAGCTCCGGGCTCCGGGTTCTAGTATAGCGTCCGGGCATTGCGTCGTGTACACTATTGTAGTAGGTAGGGTGTTCTCACTTCTCACCCACTGATTTATAATAAGCTCGCTACTACCGATCGCGGCGACCTAATAGACTCGTCACTCGTCATACATTCTAAATATTCACCGTGCTAACAAGGCTGCTAATGAACTATGGCCAGGAATAAAATGCAATTGATTATCGGAAATAGAACTCGGAGCACGGGAATGTGGGGTAGATAATATTACAATGTTTGTGAACATAAAAACGACTCTCTTCCTTGCCTTCTGCGCAACGTTATACACACGTGCGAACTCTGGGTAATCTACAAAAACAGGAAATTAATTAATGTTATTATTTAAGTTCTGCAAGTATGTTTAGTTTTTATTATTGGGACTGCTGTTTCGGCGTTCAATACCATTTTAAAAATGCGGTTAACCCATTTTGTGACGGCTTATTCATATGATTTTATTTACTCCCACCCCATTCTAATTTGGACGGGTTTTTAAAAATAATGATTTATTGGTAAAACCGATTTAATTAAAATTCTCTATTCTGTGAGGTTTTTTACATTTGTGATGTGTTTCCCTGTATTTAAATGATAACGTTTTCTTAATTAATTTATTTTTATTTTTATTTTTATTTTATTTTATTATTTATTTATTTGGAACATACATCTTTTTACAAAAACATTTGAGAAAGCTTTGACTGCCCATCTGGAAATAAATCCCGTTTTAGGACAGTTAAATTGACATGTGTAGTTCATATTAATATACATATACATGAAAGAATATAAACGTGTTATATTGTTTTGATAATGTGAACATACTGAGAAGCGGTGAACATTAAGTGAAAACTAAAAATACTTGCAGAACGTAAGAATGACATTATTAAATTTGGTTTACATTAAATAAAAATAAAATATTTTGTTAATCTACGAATTAAACACAAAAACAATTAATATATATATACAAAAAGAGCAGTATGATAATATTTTGTATCCAATATAATAACGCCTTCCGCATAATGTTTGACTTCCCCAGATACTGCAGCGCTTCCAGTATGTTCAAGGAGGGGCGTGTTCCCGGTTTTGCGACACTTATAAGTTCCAGGGTGGCAGGAATGAAGGAAATAATAAACAGCTCCGGGAATATTCTTCTCATGGTATCCCGCCTCAGTCCAGCCTCCAGCATCGATTTTATTTTTATAAACCTACTAGCTGATGTGTACCCGGCCTTGCTCGGGTACAATAATTGATTTGACAGAGAAAGTAACTATCTCCAAATAAAGAAACATTCATTTGAATATTTTATTTCATTCCAAACGTTTATTTTTTCAAAATATATCTGAATCATAAAGTTATTAAGTAGGTACCTACTCGTGTTTTCCCCTTTGAAAATATTCTACCCAAAAAAAACTTATTTTGAATATGCAATCTGTGGCTAACCATAGTGTTATATCTATGGGCTAACCTAAATAAAACATGGCGGGTTCAATGTTTTTCATACTAATTTTAAAACGTTATAGCAACAGTTTTACATATTGAATTTCATTCAAAGTACTTTCCAAACCTTCCCGGCACTAATAAAAACAAACTGTGCTATTTTCAGCGAAACCGGCCCAGTGATTTTCGAGGACATCGAGGACAAACAAACAAAGAAACTTACTTTGATTTTTATATATATATAGATGTATGTATCTTTATATAAAATGTGTGGGACCGCAGTAACCTGCCACGTGCCGGAATAAACACTCATTATTATTATAAGTATATTGCATCAATAATAATAATGAATTTATATAGCGCAATTGAGTGATATTTCTCCCACAAGTGCGCCTTACTCGAATACATGCAAGAGTGCTATTCTTAGCCAGAATAATTACTCCCACAGTGGTGCTTACAGCTTACAAGCAGCTGTAGAATTAACATGAATATTAATGAAACCATTCTAAATATTACAGATATTGTAAACATAGATAAAAGCCAGGCCAGATAAAAAAATGTACATTACTTATCTACTTATACCTGTGCATTTGAAATCCAAATCACTAACGATTCTAAATCCAATCAACTGTAAATAATAAAAATGATTTCTGGCATAGCGTCATTTACATTACATACCACATTGGCGAAGCTTTAAACGGTTACAATAAATTTTAAGCGCATTAAAATTTCAGTTTTTGTTTCTGTTCAAGTAACGTTAAAAAAAATTAAATTATTAATAAATTAAGGGATTGCAAAACAGAATTTATATGGATTATTACAAACATTCCTTAAAAAGTGCAGGTTTTATGCACTTAAAAAAAATTATTTACATTTATGAAGATAATCTCTAATCAGTCGTCAGGCTGAAAATGTAATTATGTGAAATTCCCTCGATAGAAAAAAATCGCAAAGTATGCTCCGAAAATTAAAAAAATTAACGAGATTGTTCTGTTATTTGACATGCTATGGTTTGAAAATTTTCATATTGTTTCTTTAAATGCTATTTAACACATTCGTCTTGCGATTTTTGATCTATCTTAAATATGTCGTGTTTTATTAATATTTATAAAAATGTCACTTACGTCAATAAGTATGTAATAAATATGTTTTGTATTCACCACTTTATTAATATTCACATATAATCTCTACATGTTTCGTAAGCGATGAATAAAAATAAATCGGGGTATATAAATTAATTTGTAATGATTGCAACTACGAGTAAATAAATACAATTTTTACATAGGAAAGACTTGTAGAAATTTCAATATCTATAATGTTTGTTTTCGTCATCTCTTCATAACTACTTAACTATTATACTATTCTCACATTTTCTGGTATACGTAAATAATTACTCCATACTTTTTTCTTATCTCTTTGAACTGAACTATTATTCTATATTATTTATTATACCTTACTCAAATTATCTGGTATACACAATTGTTTTTTTTACTATACTATTCTTCACATTTCTTTGTACTTAATTTTTATACTTTTTTCTAGATATATTATCATACTATGTCAATAATAGCTTTTTTGCATAATGGCACTTAATATGAACTAAATTTGACTGTCTTAAAACGGAATTTGTTCCTAATAGGGCAGTCAAAGCATTCTTACATTTTGTTGTTCAATTAATGTGTGTTTCAAATAAATAAATATTATTATTATTATTATTATTAGATAGAGAAGATTAGTAAGTGTATTTTTAAACAAGCGGTCATCAGTGTCAATCTCTCATTGGCATGGTTCTACAATCCTGGCCCGATGACTGGTGCTGATATGTTAAAGGCTGAAAAGCCGGCGTGCGTTGATTTTGGTGGGCGCAAAATCAACACTCCAGAACAAAGGAGAGGTGGAACTTCTGGCCATATTCCCGCTGAAGTATGATGTGTCCCCGTTAATTTATTTATTATTTGCAAGCCCACGGGGAATATTTGACTTGGCATTCAATTTTGTGATGGCGAGGTGCAATTCAATGATTTCAACCGCGAGAAGGACTTGCGAATGTACCCGCGTTGCCATTCCAGTTATAAATTAATACGTTTCCACAAAAACTAATAACCGATATCTAAAAACCACAAATGATTCTTTTACCATAGTTTACCACCATGTAGTTTAAAAAATCTCCAACCTGAAGCAGTCAGATCATTAATAATTTTATTTTATCCAAGAAAGCAATCATTTTGGGTCTTGACATTATAACGACCCCTTGGAATAACAAGGTTCCATCTGAGACTCCAATGTTATGCGATAATGAGCCTTAAAGTTGCTCTCTCTAGAGCACATTATCGCACGACATTGCTGTGTTAGATGGAACCATGTTACTCCAAGGAGTCGATAAGTTAAATGAAAGAATTTTTATTTTTGTTTTAAACCACTTTATTTTATTTGTATTTCTGCATTATCGACCTATTTCAGTTGAACTCAACCTTCATCGGGAATGTACACGTACAACATTCTTAAAATCGGACTTTGGGTTTAATTTAATTGTTTATGTAAAATACGGTAAACATTATTTTTATTTAATTTTGATATTTCTGATGTTTCTAAGTTATTAAGGTGCAAACCTATTCCATTTTTATGTATTACTTTTACTCCTGTATTTTTATCAAAATTATGTTCAGTATCAATTAAGTGTTTGACAAATTCTGAAATACCTGTTCGCGTTTAACATCTAATGTATTATTTTACTCTAAGTTTATCGCGATTTTACCTATATAAAATGCCGGGCAATTGTTGCAGTTAAGTTTATAGATGCCAGAATGGCTTAATGTCTCTTCTTTATCTTTACAGTTAATTAAAAGTATGCCTAAGTTATTTATTACTTGTATAACAGCTGGTCTTATTTCTGATGAAAAATTACTTATATCCAATATTTTGCATTATTAGTTGGACGAGCACTATGGATACAGTATTATTTCTGACGGTACGCGGAAAACTGAAAAATATAAAATGTGTTCCATTCTGTGAAATTTTGAAATGCAGACTCGATTTTCCACGGATTCAATATAACTCTAACGTTCCTCTTATAATTGGAAAAGCATGTATCTTTGCGAAACATTTCTGCATTGGCAGATTTGTACTGCTGGCAGAGAAAATCTTTAGAAACTACTATCATTGGACTTTTAAATACGAATCGCAATAAAATAATATATTTACGTCTCATTTTCAGAATTTATCCAATTTGGCCATCGAAGAGAATAGATTTTATAATATTTTTAAATTTGTTTTGGGTAAAGAAAAGAGATACAATGAGGGTTGGCAATTTTGAGAAAACCTGAAAAAATAAGATATTACTCGATTAGATTACCACGACTAAAGATAATATCTGATCCAAGTTTCCGCAAGTAGTATAATTCTGGGAGTTAGAATAACATCCATGATTTTTGTAAAGACATCAATGAAAATAACAGATTTCGAATTTTCATATTGAGAGATCAATAGTTTATTGACATTAACATTCTGTAGCATTTTGATATTATGTACATTATATTTTTGACATAGTAAGTTTCATAAATAATTTTATATTAATGGAATTATAGTATAACCCCTATTTTAAGGTACTGAAAAACTAAAAGGGGGGTATTGAAAAAAAGAACATTTAATGTTTCTGAAAAAATTACGTTTTATTAAGAAACAACATTCAATTTAAATTTCTATTGAAATTTTATTTAATTTTTTATTAAAAAAAATCATGTATGTTAGTTTGTTGCATTTTTGTTATTTTTTTTTTGTTATGTAATTCTCTTTCAAGACTATATAAACATTTAAACGTGTCATCTTGAATATCACCAATGATTGTAAAGTAGCTTTTTAAACCCTCGATGAACCTCATTGCTTCTTCTTTTGTTGGAATATCAACCTCTTCTTCATGACTGTCAACAATGTCATCAACTTCCACCAATCTGGTGTAATAACATTGGAGTCAAGGTTTACACAATCCTCCAGGGGTTGGTCTGAAATCCTTTCCCACCCTTCTATAACATCACACTGGATATTTTCTTGGGAACTGGGTACGTCTTCATCCTGCTCCTTGTATATCCCAGTTTTCTAAAAAAAACAATTCTTGATGGTAGAGTCGGTTATTTCACCCCATGCCTTAACGGTATAATGTATTGCATCTTAAATTTCTTGGGGTCCTCACCTCCTTCTAACTGAAAACAATAACTTCTGTATCAAGTTTCTTCTATAGTAGTGCTTGAATGCCCGAATTATCCCTAAATCCAGGGGTTGCAGTACACTTGTACAGTTAGGAGGAAAAAATGCCAACTGAATGTTCCTCAAAGTCAAGTTTGGGCACCTATTGAGGAATAGCAATATTTTTCAACGTTTTACTCCCATCTAATCGTCTAATGCAGTAAGCTGCTTTTAAAATAAGATTGATCTCATCAAGGCTTTTTTATTGGCTGCATATTTTGTCGGCAATGTCCTGAAATTTTTGAAGCAGCGGTGTTTTGCAGACTTAACAATCACTAACGGGGGAAGCTTCTCACTGCCATTTGAATTTGTAATCAAGAGAACAGTGAGACGAACTTTGCATAATTTTCCTCCATGAAAGGCTTCACCCTTGAAGCTGAAAGTCTTACAAGGTAGAACGTTGAATAACAGCTCAGTCTCGTCGGCATTGAAAATATCTCTGGTAGCGTAGTCTGCAATTAATGTAGGCACATCTACCTGCTTCCAATTTCCAGCAATGTCCAAATCAACATTTTGCGATTCTCCACAAATTGATCTGTAGACCACATTGTGCTTTTCTTAAAACGATCTATCCATTCATTTGATGCAGTAAATCCTTCAATATTTAGTCGATTCGCGATGCGCAGCGCCTTTTCACGAATGATTGTACCGCCAACAAGAATATTACTGCCCCGCGCACTGACGAACCATTCTTTTAAAATCTCCTCCATTTTTTCGTACTTCGACGATTTGATACATACGTTTTTTCGCCACATTGAATAACGCTTTTGTGTTTATTCACTTTTTCGAGAATGTTCCTTTTCTCTTGCACTGACAAAGCTTTCCTTTGGTTAGACATTATGTTTTTGAAAGAATGAGGACGTAAAAATGAATAATAATCGAACCGAAAGCAATATGAAATATGTCGCTCGCCGACCAATCACCGTGCGTCGTCCTAAAGATACGGAGTTCGCCCACCAATCACCGTACGCCGTTCTAAAGACACGGAGTTTTCCCTCCAATCACCTTACGCAGTTCGAATGTCACGACTCAATCATTGTCAAACGCGCGTAACTCGCATATTTTGAATATTTCGGACGTAAATCGCGGGAAAGAAAAACGTAAATGCGGGTATTAAATATACTGAAATACCTCGGGACTGAAAAAAATTGGCGGGAAAACGTGAATTCTGGGCACTTAAGTACGGTGTTATACTGTAATTGTATTTCTTGGGCATTAACCATGTAACCATTTCTAGACATTTTTTTAAAGGGTTTTATCCACTATATACTTTTATTACTTAATTTTATTACTGTGCTACCCTTCACTAGCCTTCTTAAAATTAACTGAACTTAAACAAGTACGGAAATAATTACTCTTTATTAGGTGAGGGTATTGGGAGTGTTGATTGGAGGGGGGAGCGGTGGGAGGAGTGAAAATAAGTAGGAAACATGTTGTTAACAATGGTGATTTACAGGGTTTTATTATTTGGTTTACTAAATTCATTTTTTGTTTAATTTTTGTGTTCATTTCTAAAGTTTCCAAGGGGCACAATTTAAAATATGTATTAATATTTTAGTGTTAAAACATAGTTTTTTTCATTATTGAAGCTATTTCATTTATTATTTTTGAAGGTCTGTCTCTAATAAATGATTATCAAACACGGAATAGTTAATAAAATGAAGTAACAAAAGTACATAGTGTATTTAATTCTTCAAAAAAAATTTATGAAATTATTTAATTAAGTTGTTCCCTACTTAGGCTGTACGAGGAGAGGCTGAACCTACTATGGACGGATACCGTAAACATAGCACAGGACAGGGACCCCTAAAGGCGCCTTGTCGATGCGATGGTTCACTGACCCGAGTAGGACAAGAGGAAGAAGTTGTGATGTGTGATGTTTCCTACTTGGGCAGTATTATAAATAATAATAATAGTTCTTTATTCCAAAAGGTATGCAGGGATAGTGCAATGCAATAGTCCCATAAGTGATAAAAATATAAACATATAAATAACAATGGGTACATAAATAGGAAGAAGAAAAAAAAAGAGAAAAAAAAAAAACAAGTTTATGGTGGATAATTGACGGTCTCCCCTCTCCCAAAGGCCATCGAGGGAGACTTCACCCATGCAACCATGGCAGTAATGATGGTATTCTTGGATTAGAGTACTCTGCACCATCGGTGGCGGAGAAGTATCCTGAAAGAGTGCACTCGTCCCTCCAGGAATATTTCTGTAGCGCTGCAGTATCTCGGTAGACTGAATAGTTGGTGATATGCATTATTGTGGGTGACTTTTATATTTTGCCATTGGGATGCAGTGTAATGCACCCACAGTTCTGACGTATACAGAGATGTGCAGAATGTGTTGAGCAGTATTCTTTTGACGTTTGCGCTGCAAAGGTGAAAACGCCTTGACAGCATACTTGCTCCAACAGGTAGAGTAAGTAATGTAAGTAAGAAATAGCGGAACAGTGGTTGTGATGTAGTCTCGGTAATAAATTGTTAAAATGAATATGATGATTATTTTCCCAGGTGACATGGAGTAATTCGTGTGTACTTAATAATAATCTCTGCTGTGAGCGGCGATCACTGAGTTTGTAAAGTCGAAAAAATACTAACGATTTTATATACCCGTTGAATTCAACAAACACAGAAAATGAGTCATGTGGATAATTAATTGTTTCCATAAATAATAATTGCACTGGAGATAGAACTAAATAGTCTAGTGATAAATCTTAAAGTAGACCCGCCTCCTCACCCGCCGGTCATGCACTCCACAGTCCACACAGAGCACACAGAGTATCTGTAGAAAACGGTCCAGACAATCTTGGGAATATTATGGGTATGTTATATAAATCTGTGAGTGTATTGTTATGTAGGCGACGATAAATACTTGAAACTTGGTACCAGTATTACTAGACAGTAGACACCTACCTACATAGAATTATGTGATAATAAGTCATTCGTCTTTCCATTCACTCAACGTCGTTAAAAAAAACACAATATCATTTTTAAAGTCGGTAAGTACCTCCTAACTAAGTGATTATTTTTAAATAATGAAGTCGTTCAAATGATTTTTTTAATTAAAAAACCTTTGTAATTTTTTTCCATTTATTTATTTATGTATGCTTTAATAGTATCTAATATATGAATGTAAATAGGAAACACATAATAAAATACTGGGGTAAAATGTAACTGGACATTTTGTGGCAAACATCCAAAGCAAACTCTAGGGATATTACCCCGATGTGTCCCTATTATATTATAACATAATAAAATATTTTAAAGACCCATTAAAATGTACCTGGTTACCCACAGTTCATGTAACTACAGGACAAAAACTGTTATAAAATTCATTTTAGCAAATAGTACGAATATCACAGGGAAAAAACAAAACCAGAAATAACCATATGTTCAAGTTATAATTTTTTTAAAACCCATAGATTCAGTAAATAAACACAATGTAATCCGTCTTCCAAACGGTAATTAACCAACCCGAAAGTAGTTTTTAAAAACCTAATAGTAAAACCGTTTTAAAGTTTTTTTATTTAAAAAAAAAATCATTTAAAAATGGAATTCCACCATTAATTGACGGTTTTAAAATTATAACAATTTAATTGATAATAACCAGAACAATTTTTTTTGTTATTTTTTTCATTAATGAGGTTTAAAGTTAAATACCAGTATATTTCTTTTTTTTTTCAAAAGTTTGTTTTCATAGTTAAAATAAGTTTCAATTTTTCAAAGCTCACCAAAACGCTACAAATCTATGACCGGTGGGTTTTGGTCAGTTTTGAGTTTAGAATGTTCAATTTCAAAACAAGGATGAACTTTAAAGTACATGATTTATATATTCTATTCATTGTAAATCATAACTAAGAAAATCGTGTACCCTTTTAGAAACTATAACTCAAAGAATAATAATAGTATTGAGCATTAATATTATTGTAATATCCGCATTGATAATTGGTTTGTTCATGAATACTCTAATTTCTTTCATCAATAACAGTTTTTTTTATATTGAGCAACAATTATAGAGCTTAAAGTCACCCCAAATAAGTTTAAATTTTGCCAAAACTAATATAATACATATTTAAAACACAAAACAAAATCGAGAAATGAAAATGTCCATACTAATCCAAAAACAGAACCAACACGTGACATCAGATGTTCAGAATACAATAGTCACAACATAACAAGGTGTTTTGATGAGATGATTTTTTTTTCACTTTTATAAAATGATTTATAAATTCCACTTATGTATAATAAAAGTTAAATATTCAGAATCGGCGTTTTCTGATCAATATGAACATATGTTTTTAAAGTCATTGTATTCTTCACTGGAGTTCCTTATTAAAATGACAGGAAAGTAGTTGTTAAATAAACCTTCATTTCGAGTAGAGAACATCAAATGTCGAACAAAGAGTGATGCGTTTATTTATTGTTTTGATATAAACAAAAGTCTGTTATTGATTTATTTGAGTTATTATATTTATCTAAAAGAGTTATGCTATTTATCTGATGAGGGAAGCAGAGAAGTTGGAATAACACTACTCTGATACACACTCCTCCTTGCTTTGTGTACATCAGACTCAACAGAATTCAGAACTAAACTTAAAACACATCTTTTCAGACAATCGTATCCATAAATTGAAGAAATTCACCTGTAAATTGCTTAGCTAGGCTAGCCGGTTAGTACGTACCTAAAGTCATTAAATAAATAAAAATTCATGCATCTGTGCGCAAATGCGTCCACAGTCCGCAACACTGTAAATAACCAAAGTGTAAAATAAATAAAAAAAATGTTAATATTTATTAAAAGCTTCTTATGCTTTTTAAGGTAATTTTATAGATATTTAGAGTCCTAAAATTCAATTTATGAATACTTTCCAGTCCTAAAAATTACAAATATTTCAAATAAATACCAACTCTTCTTGTGCCACCAACCTTCTAATAAATGTAACATCAATAGAAAAGGAGTAACAAATAACCATGTAAAACTATCAACTCTATAAATAAATTTTCTAATAAAACTGTGTTCATCTGAAGCGACCTGCCAGGTAAGTATGTTTTTTCTGTATCTGTTCGTACATAATTAGTTAAGAAATATTTGTACAGCGCCCTTGAGGTGATTTTTCATAAAAATGGCGCTATACAAATTATCCAATTATTATTAATATTATTATTCACATATCGTTTCATACATACTCATCCACACAGAAAATAATATCCCACAGCACCTATATCGGTTTTAGGGATGCTGTGTGGAGGGTATTTTGGAGGATAGGAAGGAGTGAACCTGGGTCTTGAAGAGGCCCATGTTGTTGGAGAAAAGTAACACAGAGGCCGGCAGATCATTCCACAGCCGAGCTTCTGAACACAAGAACGAGTCGTAGAAGCGACCCATTCTCATATTACAAATGTCAATCCTGTATAAATGTTGGGCACGCGTTTGACACCAATGACACCAGTTCCACCTTCCATTGAAATACCGGTAGAATAAGGACAGCTTTCCCACCTGACATCTGTGTTCCAAAGATTGTAATCCGTTTGTTATAAGCGAATCTATCAAACGGACCGCCCGTTTCTTCAGTCAAGGATTTTTTTAGATATTTTCGGGATTCATACCACATGTGGCTATCAAATTCTACAGTGGGGTGCACTTGCGATTTGTACAGGGTTAGCAGTTGTGTACTATCTGCGGTACCTGCGGGCTCTGTACAGTACGCCCAGCTTCTGAGAGGCTAACTTATTCTGGCTTCGATGGAGTCCGCATATCTGAGTTACACCAAGCATATCAATGGAGGGCTTGTTGGGAAAACGTTTCTGTTATTTCTGTTTATAAAGTAACTGGATTCAAGCGAAGATTCTGAGATTCTGGGACGATCTCAATGTGTTCTCCCATCCACTGTGCGTATTTAAACTAGCGAAAAGTCCCATCTCTAAACCTGGAGGCCTATTCTCGTTTTTTTAAGGAAGATACCTTATCTTTTTCCTTAGGTTTAAAGTCTTCTTTATTAGCTGCGGAATCCCCGTGAGACATAGTAAAATGATCCTATATAGATTGTTAAGAAATTATTTGAAAACACGAATTGTTGAAATATCTTCAAGTGACACGAGGTTTTGAACCAAAATTTTTACAACAATTACATTATATTCTAATGCGTTTTTATATATTTTTATTTCATTTTTAAATAGCATAAATACGTATTTTAAAGATTTACGTTTTGTAAAAAGATACCTACATCACTAAATATTAATGACCTTTTTTGTCACCACTTCTAAAAGTGACATTTTCCGTCATGGTTAATCTATGCCGACTATAGGGGTGAGTTATTCCACTTATTTTACGAACTCGGTTCCAATTCCGAGTTCAGCCACACGCGCTCGATTCCCGGATTCAGTCCTTCATTCCTTTCGGCCCGGTTCCACCATTCCGGAAACAAAAATCTTTCAAATTACACTGTTGAATAGTTTCTGACTCCAATCCAAAACTTTAGTCGTCCCTCGAGTGTGAGTTCGTAACGAGTGAATCCGGATTTGCAAACTCGGAGTGAGTCCACCGCCTTCGGAATCGGATACATTGGACTCAGACGACCGGAACGACTCTCCTCTATGCCGCGCTGCCGTGAACTATAAACTACCATGCCGAAAATGTCAACATTTATACATTTTTTAATAATGTTTACTAATTAATAATGTTTAAAGTAAATAATAACGTAATTGGTAAATTACTTAATATTGTGTTTTTCTCTTATTAAAATTACGTAAATATTGATAGTTTTAATGAATGTCGTTCGCTGAATAATAGCTGACAGCTGTCATCCGAGAGAACCAGTTATTAAGAAGTTAAGTAAGAAGTCTTTAAGCCTAATGAAAATGATAAGGAATCTTCCTTAAAAAGAACGGAATTGCGTTCCTGGTTCATAATGCTGACATCGGCTTTATATTCCATTTCATCTCATCTCTACTGCGTTCAGTAAACATTCGTTAGTCAGATTTATGGATCACCGTCCTACTTCAAGATTGGTTTCAGAACTCCATTACAGACTGCGAGCCTAGATTCCATAAAAGCAAGACCAAAAATGTAAGACAATAATAATTGATAATCAATACATATTTCGTGGGCAGTCAGCACAAATGGTCTATTAATAAAAACCGCATCATATCATTCTATACTAGGTATACAATATAATAATTATTATTGCATTGTACCTACAACCTACTGCATGCAGAAACTAGTCAGATTTAATATGCCCACGAGTTTTTGAAAGAGCGTATTTATCACTATGATTCACTTCAATTCTTTAATACTAATTCCACTGCTACAATACACCTCACCATTTCCGTGGCCGACAGCCCAAACTAAACTATAGCTTTCCATCTATTCAATAATTTAGTGCAAAGTAATTTGATATCTGAATTCAAACTTCAACGGCTCGGAGGACGTTGGAACAGGAAATGGACGTTTGCCTAGAGAGGGTTTCCTCTTGGGGTAAAGATATCCTCAACGAATTCAATGTTTCAAAGGGTGTCAGGACGAAATTACACGGGGGTGAATTTCACGCATCGTTGCCAGAATTACACACGGACGGAACTACATAAGGAGCGATACCTACTTAAATTACATCTCCTGGAATTACACACTTCAAAAATATCGTCATTTAATAGGTTTAAATTTTAAAGAGTGTGCTAAAAAAAATCATATTTAAGTCAGGTTTGAAGGAACACCTTCCTAAATTTGGTATTTTCGCACAATATGCACCAACACACCATTCACGTGAACATATTGTTTTAACAATAAAAATAAAATAATGGATATCTTTTTTTCTTTTCCCAAATTCTTCGAATTATCATCCACTTAGATAAATACATTTATAAAAAAATCGGTAATGTTCTCTTATTAAACATTGCTCAACTTTTTCCATTTTGAACTAAGTCCAGTGTATAACACCCGGACCTAAACTCTGTCCATTCTAAGATCGACCAGTGAGCGCGCATGTCTTGCCCCTTCCCCCCACAACTATTTCCATTACTTGGTACCCACGTTAATACATTAGAACTCGGTATATAAATTAATTTATTAAATTCCGTATTACCTATCAACAAATACAAATTGAACGCAATTTATATATGTAAATAATGATGGTGATAATATTACAACATACGTATTGCATTTGATGAATATATTAATTGGTATTCGAAATTGTAAATATCATCCTTCCCGTTTAAAAAATAAATCCCCAAACAATCAACTTAAATATAGTATAAACACATAAATTAGACAATAAGGAACACCAGTGAAAAATAGTTGATTCTGAATATATAACTTTTATTATACATAATTATACCTAGAATTTAGAAATCGTTATTTAAAAGCGAATAAAAAATCATCTCATCAAAACACCTTATTATATTAGTACCTTTTTATTTGGAACATA
>JAHDVE020001971.1:0-31756 GCA_022606495.2 Halesus radiatus | reverse complement strand
GAAGCAGTCACTGGGTACGACGGGAGACCCAACAAAATGAGGATGTATTCGACAAACGGTGGAAACACATCCAATTCCGGAGAGGTACTTTCCTTGATTAAATTCAATCTAATTCTGTCCACTTCTTTAACTTCATATTTTTACTTGTTTGTTTAGAATGCGATAATAGCAGGACTAAAAAAAATGCTGAGGGAGGCAAGGGATGAAGTAGCTTATCTCAAAGAAGAAGGGCAGAAGCTAAAAAAAGCAGTCAAGTATACCAAAATAAGTGAGCTCGAAGTTGAAAACACCAATCTGATGGTCGAGCTGTCCAGGATGCAGAAGATGATTGATGAACTAATCCAGAATCAGAACGAGCAGACGGACTATCAGAATCAGATCGATGAGCTCGAAACTTTTCTGAAAACTAAAATAGAGGAGAACGAACACCTCATTAATAACAATAGAAGAATCTCTGAGGAAATCGATAATCTCGAAGATGCACTCAAGTCCACTCAGACAAAAGCTGCAGAAAAGGAAAAAAGATTGCTCAAAGATCTCGATTTAACTAGAAGAAGGCTGGCTGACTCACAGAAATAAGTGGATTATCTCAAAGGCGAGCTGCTCAAGCAACGTGACTTAAAACATCAACAACAACAAGTAGTAAATAAGGCTATTAACAACAAGCCGCCAGCCATCGCAGGAGTGAAAACCAAGGTAGTCGTTGGAGGACTCATTAAGAATAATGATTAGACAGCAACGTTGATGAAGCAGATCGAACAACTCAAGAAATAAAATCAGGAACTCTCAAATAAAATAAAGTAATTACCCCAAACTGTTGCGGCAGTAGGAGCAAAAAGCTCTCGAGGCGAAAGTGACGTCGCAAATAATATCTAACAACAACCATAAAATCAAAAAGCCGTTAAACAAGAAGAAAAGCCAATCGAAGAAAAACATAGACAAAACACACACAAAAGTGATGACTATTAATAAGATTTTGAAGCGGAAACGAACCCCCAACAAAAATTTCAAAAGGCAGAACATAACAAAATTTAGTAAACCAGCTACAAGGATGATTTCGCGGATGGTTAGGATGAGGAAATTCTCTTTCAGAAGTAGGAACAACCATTCAACAGTAACAATAAATCGGATGTAAACAGTCACAAAAAAAAGAAACCAAACTCCAGCTCAGCCTCCGCCAAGAAACCTAAATCTGCCACCAAAGGCCCCATGGCAGGAATCAGTTAACTACTCAGCTATCGAATGCGAGGCCAACGGTACCCTTTCTAATAACTGTAACAAGATATTCTTGAGACTGGTGAGACGAGTTTTAAAGTTGTGGAACTTTAGTCGCTGTTCCAAAATTCTCCTTTTTTTCTGAACGAGGACCAGACCACTACTATCCTCAAATATTTTATGGACGCGAAGAGCAAGCCTCTCGACCGAAAAGCACTACTGGACGTGCAGCACCTCATCGTCAAGTTGCGCAAGGTTATTAAAGATAAAAAGCTTCTGGATGAATTAGAAGAAGAGAATATGTATATCACGATCGCGTAGATGGTTACTACTTACGCCTCCGAGCTGGAGAGTGCCTTCGAACAAGAGAAAAATGGGGAAGGCACTATCAGTAAAGCATCTATGTAAGGATTGTTCCAAAAGCTCGAACTCAAGGAACCTTACATCGAGCTGATTTTTGGTGAACTGTCACTGGCCTCTGATGATATGGAGCATCTCAATTATATTGAATTTTTCAAGCGATTTTATGTTGATGAGAACATGGAAGTGAGGGAGGTGGATGAATAGTACGAGGACAACCAAAGTGGCCCGGGGACCATCAACAGGAATATGATCCAGGAAGAACAAATCGAGGAAAGTGAAGAGGGTTCTCGGCGGTCTAAGAAAAATCTGAAGAACGTACAAACTAGTCAGCGCAATAAAGGAAGAGAAGATAGTCAATAAATCTGACCATATGGATATATATATATATAAAGACATATTGGATATTTACAATTTTTCAAACATTTTCCAATACAACATAAAAAAAAAGAAATCATACATAAATAAATAAAGAATAAAGAATAAATAATTAAAAAATAGTTCCAATTAACTATCTAGATATATTTTTTTTATTATTTTAATTATAAACTACATGAATAGTACAATCAGAGGCATGATCCTGTCTTGATGTTTGGAGCCGCACCAGTTGGGCAGCTGGCACAACCATAAATAGTGCATGTATTGCAACCGAATAGATCGCTGCATTTTACGCACTCCCCAAACTCACTATCGAAGACGAAGCCATTGAAACATGGGTTAACCCCTCCTCCCAAAGTATCCACACTCTCCACCTTTGCAAAGGCAAACCCTCCTGTATCGTCCATCTGAGCCGTATTAAGATCGACTGATAGACAGTTTTTTTGGAAAGTGAGACTTCCAGTACATAAACATTTCCCCTTGATGCAAACGCCGTTAAGGTTGCAGTTGTTAGAGCAGGTTGTTTTGGTTTTGCAATAGCTAGAGAAGTTCTTAGGACATGTTAACTGGCCTGTGAGGTAGAAAGGGGCTTTCAATACCTGTCCTGGAGTATCGCATCTGAGGATATTGTTATTGATTTGGATATAGATCTTGTCATCATCACCGCATTTCATCTGGTAACAGCGGTAGTTGAGGGTGGTCGGGTTTAAGCCTCTGGCTCGGAAATCTGAGTTGAAGCAGCGCGAATTCCATCCTCCGACTTCGGATGTATTGAGTTTTTTATTTAAGTTTTTGCTGGCGTAGCCAGGATCGGTGCAGATAGTGTTGGTATAATACTTGACGACTGCACAGTCATTGCTAAGACTGTCAACCTGGCAGCTTCCGATGGCAGTCCCATCGAAATCGCAAGAAAACCCAGAATCAGCACAGAATTCTGGGGTCGAATCGCAAGAATTCATATCTATCATAGGACACCCCTGATTCTTGCCCCAAAGAGTTTAATCAGCATAAGAGTAATCCACGTAGGGATACCATCCAGTAGAATCGAGCAATGCGAGCGTAAACCTCGACAGATAAGAACCTTTGATATTGGAGGTGGTCATATACTAGTTCCCCAATATTTTTCTCTACCAGTGAGAAAAATCATTGTCCTCTAGTCTCAGTCCGCGAAGGGAGGAGTTACAGCCGAAATGGGCTGCGATCTCAGCATTGAGTTTCGAGGTGTTGAGGAAAGAGCCATCTTAATCTGTCGTGATAAGCGGGTTGCCAAAGGTGTATAGCTCATACACAACTGACGATAACCCCAAAATATGAGTGAGTTCATGCATCTGAGAAATTATAAAAAATAATTATCATATATATATATAGAGCATTGAAAGAATTACCCCAACATAGACTGCTTCCTGAAAACCCTCCTGGTCAAATTTCAAATACTGATCATTCCAAACTATGATTCCCCAAATTGGTCGGTTGTTTGACTTCAAAAAAGCACATGCTACAGATTTAGCGTTGTAGGCTCCATGAGAATCAAGTTCATCCGACACAATAAGTCCTAAATCATAGTTTTTGATTCCATCAGTGACGTACTTTTGAGGAATAGTGAGCGTTCCACATTGTAGACTGACGTTTTGAGGATAATAGAGAGCATCTAGTCTTTCAACTGTAAGAACATTGTGGAAAACGGAAGTGGAGATATTGACCATTCTCTTTATCATGTTGTGAAAGATGATGTCAGTACTGTTTTGAAGCGTAAAATCAGCATAGATTCGGATACTAATACATTAATTTAAAGCGGATGTTTTGTAAATATCATTGATTCATTATTATTGTTATTATTTTTACTTTCCTGTTGTCTTTGCGGATGTTTGCAGAATTCGACCGGTGTAGGGATTAGTATCGTCAAAGAAGTGTTTCGGGGAGGTCTTAGCGAATTAGTCGTGAATGCAGGATTCTGCGAGTAAAAAGGTCCAGAACAGAATAAAAGGAATAATCGGATTCATTAGTTTATTTCTTTATTATGAGTCTTATTTACTTAGAATATGTTTCTATATAGTTTTAAAAAAATATCAATTACTGATAATTAACTTCAGGCATTAAATTAAAATTTGAATAGTTATTTTTTATTAGAAAATATTTTAACAAAACATATTTGTATGTTTTTAATATATTGTTAATATTTATATATATATATTTATTTTTTTTGTTTAGATTGGTTTTGTTGATGAACATAAAATGGGGGAAAAATATCATTATTGATAGAGTGATGGATGATGCATATGTTTTTTTAAATAATGAATGGGGGGGTGGTTATTTAAATAACATTTCTTTATCTCTTTAAAAAAATATTCACAAATCGACAAAAAATCAAGCAGACACGAGTGCAGAGGCGGTGGTAGCATCGCTAGAATAATAATAAAAAAAGTTATAATGAAATGTTATGATAAATGTTGAAATTTTATTTTAATTACTATCTCCATTTGGCAGGGAGTTTTTGAGTCTTTCGGTAGTATCGAGCCAGTCTGTGGATTCTGGACTCGATCAAAATCAAATGGTACTTGGCGTCCTTGTCCTTTCTGTTTCTTTCCAAATGTTTTCTGATGCTGATAGCCTTCCTAATTAAGCAATGGATATCTTCAGGGATCTGGGGTGCACAACCGTTTTTCTTGAGGATTCTTGCGATTTTTTGTCCAGTGAGGAGCTTTGCGCTGGGGACTGCTTCCTTGTCTCTGATGACTACACCGATTTGCGAGGGACTGGCACCTTTTTTGGCCATTGCGACGATGAGCTCGACAATTGACTTGGGGGAATGGACGACCCATCTGGCGTTTTTTCTTCTGTAAGGAGTAACAGTCGAGCTGATACCCTTTCCCTTTCCTTTGCATTGAATTCTGCCCATTGTGTTGAAAATATAGAGTAATATGTTTATTTTATTTTTTAATTTGATATTATAATACTGATATATATATTTAGATATTAAAAAATAAAAAAAAATTAATTTGTAAAATATAAATATTACAAATAGTATTTAATATTTAATATTTGGTATTTTTATCCATATTCAATGAGAATAATTTGTAGGAGCTCTGGAATAAAAAATGGATCCACAACTGGCTTTGTAATTAAAAATAGATAATGAAACCACCATAAAAAATGTCATACTGCAATCAAAGTATGCATGAACCCTAATGCCACTTTGGTCTCTTGGCTGAGCTATAATCCTTTTACCTCTTCGAGCTTATTAGACTACCCCGATATAGCGGTTCTATCAACACCCCCAAACAGCCAGAGCCTATTGTCTTAAGTCAACACTGCCGACTTGTCAAAATTGGCGAATATTTTGGTGGGTCGAGAGTCCAGTTCAATTACTCTAGGAGTGCAGATTAGCTCCTATGTATCACTCGAAATTCCTGGATACTGGTTGTGCTCGTTGCTTCCGAAAAAATACAAGTTTCGATCGGTCAAAACCAGCGTGTGGTTCAGTCCGCATTTGATGTCCTTTACTTTTTAAGTGCCTGAGAAATACAAATAAATCTCTTCTAACCTCAGAGTGTCATTAATAGATTTTAATATATTTTGCCCACATTGGCCTTTTTTATTAGAGCCGCAAGCAAACAGTTTGTTATCCTCAGAGAGCAGGATTGTGTGGTTAAATCCTGCTGCTGCTTTAGTGATTCGCAGGTTATCACAGACCAGGACGGGTTCCTGGTAGTAGTCCTGGACCTTCACGTATTTTTCTCTACTAAAAGGCAAGATTTGATTATGGTTGGACCTTCCGGCCGCATACACCTTCCCATAAGATGTGATGAACACACTATGCTGGAATCCACAGGCAATATTATTGATCTTTACCAGCTCAGGAAGGATGGTTGGACCAAAGGATTTTTGGTAAATGATGCTGCCTGTGCCGATTTGTCCTTTATTATTCTCGCCGACCCCAAACACTTTTCCCTCAGTAGTCAAGCAGAGAGCGTAACAAGCCCCGAATTAAATGTCTTTGACTATCAAATTTTTTTCAGGACCTACTTTTTCCAAAAGGTATGGCATCGGGTAATTGTTATTAAATGAGAGCGCATTTCCCAATAAATATTTGGCATACTTCTGGTAGACGGTGTATAATTTAGGCATTTTGAGGTAGAAATTGAGTTGCCTGGCTGTGGTTAGGTTGTCGAGGATGTAGCCGAATTGCTGGACGGACTGCTAGGCGACGACGTAGCTTTGCAGGAAGCCCGCCCCGAGAGAGTCGATTTGTTTTCCTGAAAAGCAAGTGATCTACTGAAAGGTTGGGGTGAAAGGGAATGGGAGTAGTTTAGTGAGCTGATCTAATGTGGTGGATTATAAATATTTAAGAATATATTTGAGTTACTTTGAATGTTGAATCCCCTTCCGTAAACTTTTTTGTGCATTTCCTTATTTTTAAAAAATAGTTAAATGGATACGATTTTTCTTATTATTGTTATATATTGTATATAAGTTAATTTTAATTTTGGTACTCAAATTAATAATAATTATCAAATAAACAAATTAAAAAATATTTTTTGACTAATATAATAAATAATTAGTGTATTGGTTGTAAGAATTTTTGAAAAATAGAGAAAAATAATATAAAGACATAAGAAAATAATTAAAAAAAACTGCATAGTATAAATAAATGATAGACTCAAATTATTTATATTTTTTTTTTCCTTTTCGCCACCCTTTCGGTCATTGATTTATATTTCTTTCCTTGTCCTTCTAAATAGTTCAGGTGCTAACTTATATTCTGCTTGAAAAACACTTACACAGCTTTTGAATCTCCTCCTTAGAAATTTCTCCATAATGTCGAATACTCTTCATCAGTTCGATTTGTTCCGAACACCTATTCGTACATCTCTCTCATTTCAATCGAATTATTTTTTGCAGGAGTGGACAGTTTCAGGCATTCCAGTCGTTTCCTCACCAGAATTCCTTTGTTCTTAAAATATTTCTTTTATTTGCAAGGAGGGATGTCGGCCTGAAATGTACTCGGAAGTGGGGTAGAGTCTTCGATTGCCTCAAAAATTTAGTGGTTTTATATTATTTCAGCCATCGGACCTGGATTAACTATCGTTACTTCATCATCGCCAATAATCTCCTGATACTTTTTCAGCTTGGTTGCGAGTGATTTGATGATGGATTCGCCCAACTCACTGAAGTGGATATATTTGGTGGTTTGAAACTATGGCTTGGCGAGGAACAGCTGCTGGTGGATTTTATTTTATTGAAATGACACTGTAGGATATAGGCTAGGCTTAGAATTGTGAAAGGTTAGGAATTGATGGTTATTTTTAACCTATTCTTGTAGATCCATCAGATCTAAATAAAATTACCGTTTGTTAATAATAAATAATAAATAAATAAAATAGAATTTATTAATTAATTTTATATGTATATATATATGGTAAAAGCTAATCATAAATTAACATATTTTATTGATCTGTCAAGCTATCTTTTTAGTTAAGATCAAAATAGTTTTTTTTTTCCTGATCATAGCGTCCTATTTATTGATTCTAGCATATAGAATGTGCTATTTATTTTTTAGAAGAATTAATACATATATATATTAATGGGGGTGAAAAGGAAAAAAAATAGATCCACAAAGGAAAATATATTAAATATTTATGTTTTCTAAGGTTTAATCATGGAAAACCTCGGAAATCGACCAGAAACTATTTTGGAAATGCTTATAGATTCGAGAGACTGCCTGACCTGAGTCATAATCAATCTCACTATTTGCTAATTGTCATTTGGCAGGAAGAGACTTCAGCATCTTGCTAAGGTGTTCGTTTAGCCGCTGGTAACTCAGACTAAAGAAATCGGAAGCTTTGACCCCTGGCTTCAATCCAATGTTTGTTTCAGTATAGATTTGCACTTCCAGAGATTCATCAAACTCTGTCTTTTCGATCCTCACAACTCTTTTAAAAACATGTTCACACTCGGACCCGTCGAGAGCAACCTGTGTTGTAATCTCTACCAAGTACCTTTTCGCAATTACAATGCCCTATTCGCTAATTATTTAATTGAATTTTAGAAGGTACATGTTTCGAGGAGTGACTGCCAAGTTGGAAGCCTCCCTCACCGCCAGCACCAAGTGTGGAGATTTGGTCAGCAACTCATAAGTTGTGAAGTTTGACAGCTTGGCTTGGCATTCCACAGAATTCAGCACCTGCATGAACCACCCCATTGGACAGGCCACCTTGATTTTACATAAGGTGGAATAGACTTGCGTCTAGAATGTTTTGCAAGACTCCTTCAGTTAAACCTCAATATTAAATTTGGGATTGTTTATTTGCAGAATTAGGTTGTGTTGTTCAGTAAAGGTCTCGAACTCCTATATTTTATTGTTGGCTTCCATAAACGCAATTCTCTTGGCCCTGGCGAGATCGGCCATCTGTGCTTAGTTGATGGTTCGCGTCTGGCAAAGGCTGATATTTTCCGCCCAGTCGTTTACTGTTTCCATAAGATGTCTGCAGTCCTTGTCCTAACAAATAGCAATTTCGATATTGGTGGCGCTGTAGAAAAATTATGAATCCGCCTTCGAAATTGAATTGAACCGTAGGATGGTTCGACTCTTTTTGCTGATATTAGAATTTGATTTTAAGAGTTCACATGGGGATTCCCTAAATGAAATAAATTAATCATTATTTGGAGAGATATTATTGCTGCTATTATTTTTGAATTTCCGAAGCGAGGGACTAGGATAGAATTTCGATTCCCTGATCTCCTCCAGTTTCTCAGCGAGTCTCACGGATGTCCGGGAACCCTGACTCAGTCGGGTATCTCGTTGGCTGTTGGAGGGAAAGTGAACAGTGCTTCTGTTTTTTGTACTGCTAGTTTGCACTGCGCTGCATCCATTGAGTTGATTCTGGTTGGCCCTTCCCCTTCCCCTGTGCGAGTCGTTGTCGTCCGTGTCCCAAGTTGTGGGATGAAAATGTTTATTGCCTGATATCTGGATCAATTCAAGTTAGATTTAAGAGATTGGGGTTCTCTGTTTGAAAAAGCATGGACAAATACAAGATAATAACATGTTGTGTATGTTTGTATTTTTTTATATTAGTATGTATATTTTTTTTTATTATTTTTTAGTTGGTGATAAAAAATATATATATGTATTTCCTTCTTCTAATGTAGACAAAACTTGAGCAAACTAATAAATAAAATAAAAAATCAAAGTCTATCCGAATTTTAACTTAAACAATTTATTACTCTTTTAGTATATTGATTTTAACCAGATACATTTCGAAAACATTACATTTATATCGAAGAAGAAATATAGTATATTCCATTAAGAATTAGTTTATTTAATAAGACAAATGATGGATTAACCATCTGGATGAAAAGAATCGATAGAAACAGCAAAACTTCACGAAGCAAGTCCACATCAGTAGAATAAAATATTTTGTTACTTTGACCAATATAATCAATCCATTTGATACTCTTTCCCAATTGTTTTAACATCGATAAGTAGTTAAATAATTAAAGAAACAATATGCAATTTTATATAAAACAATAAATAACATGACCATAAAGAATTACTCAGTTAACAATTAAAAAATGAGAGAGAGAGATAGTGAAAAAAAATCAATCATCATTCGAGTAAAGTAAGTAATTTTATTTCTAGTAAAAGTTTCTTTTTTTTTTATTACAAGTTATTGCTTTTTTCAGACACGAGAGGTGTTGACTAACTTTTGTTCAAAATTCCCATTTTTATTAACAATATTACTCTCCCATTACTTCTACATCGTTTGCTTGACCCTGTCAACAAAATTCTAGATCACTTCATCCTACTGTTTATAACTATTCCCTTGGTCTACTGACAACTCAGTCCACTGGTTGTTCAGGTTGGTGAAAAACACGCGAGTTGGTTCGATATAACTAAAGAAACAAAAAAGAAATGTATTAATGAATTGTTTATTTTTTGTACTGTTATTTCCATGCAGTCCCGAGAGTAGTTTTCACTTTATCTAGATATTCTCTGAATTTCATTTTGTAGCTTCCGTCATTTTTGAAGAGCAACCAGACTACCATGAGGTTATGGTAGAAGTCACTTGCAGGCTTCAACACTCGAACATTTATCTCCTTGTTGTTCACACTGCTAACGCTACTCCTGCGCTCCAGCGTTTATTCTTAGATTTTGACTTCAGGGTTACTTTTAGATTAGATTCGATCCATTGAGTCAGCTCCGGTCATGATTCCTTAAACTTTTTTATAGTTGATCTCCAGAATATTGGTGACAAAGCCTCGGGCGATCTGCCAAGTATTATTTTCCCCTACGATGTTCTGGATATATGAGTAGGCTTGCTGTAAGATGCTGGGGTTTATAGGGTTGTCTTCAGGAATCCTCTAGAATTGTATTTCGGTCTGTTCTTTACCTATCACAGGGAGAGCAGGTTCCTCTTCTTCCTTGATATTCTCGTCCCTGAGGGTAAGGCTTCGCATTCTCTCTTCAATCTCCTCCTCGTCTTCCATGTTTTACTTAAACTTCCGAAAGAGATTCTGGTTGCCGTTTTGCTCTGCGATATCCTGACTTGAATGTTCTTTTTTTAACTTTTTGCTATTATTTGTAAGGAGGGTGAAGATCTTTTGGCTCGCTACCATCAGAGGATTAAAAATATTCATTTTTCCTTTTTCTTGTCGCTACTCTTCCTCGATGTCCATCTCATGAGTTTAACGGGACTTGTTGTTCTTTTTAGAGAACAACTGATCCCAAAGCTCATTGGCACTATAAAAGAACCCCATCGCTAGTTGCCTCAGTTCCTATTCGTCAACTTCAACTTTTTATTCGAGAGAATTGGCCTTCTGCCTCTGTCTATCGATGTTGGCCAACAGCTTCCTATACAATTTTTCATAGAACACCTCGAAGTACATGTTTTCGTAGTTGACGTTGGGATCGTCTTCTTGTATCGTTTTGGACAACTGCATCTTGTTAATTTCGAGCCAAATGGACAAACAAGTCTCAAAAAACAGCTACTTTGTGGGCAGGTGAGCGAAGAGGAGGTTGACCTCGATCTTCCAGTCGACTCCCAGCTGCGTGTACAATCTGGTCATGAACCTCTTATACTTGCCGAATACTGACTTATGAGTGTTGCTCTTTGCCGAATTTTCGAATAGCTCAAACTTAGAATAGTAGTAGGTCTGTTTCTCGGAGACGAAATGTCGCGACGTTGAAGAGCGTGTTTCACCACTGCAAGTCTCGGAAGTGGGACACAAACCTATGTTGGTGTTTTTCTTGCCATCTTCTTCAAATAGCATTGACTAATTAGGGAAAAAATATTTTTTGTTATAATTAATATAGTAATTGTTATATTTAGTTTACTTTATACTTTTGATAATCTTTTGTTAATCTAAAGAAAACAATGTATAATATATATATATATTTATATTTGAATGATGACAAATATTGATAATAATCTAGCTGATCGAGTTACGTCATTTACTCCTAGAGTCATAGAAATATTCCTGATATATTTTTACTTATTTATTTCATAATATATATACATACAGATATATATATATCTATATGTATATTTCTAAGTCCAATTTGATAGAAACAGAACATCCAAACACAACATATTTTTCCACTTTCTAGTTAATAGTATAAAAGTGAATCTGCGACAAGAAAACATCCAATCTATATTTGTTTTGTTTTTAAATTCCAACCAAAATATGGTTTGATATATCATAAATTTATCTCGTTTGTGTTGATATAATTTTAGATGATTTCATTCATATTATTTTAATAGTTTAGTAGAATATTAATAAGAGGGATTCAACATATATAATATAATATTCACAAAAAAACATCAATTACCGTTTTTTTGTTCATTGTAATTTATTTGTTGAGATTAACAAACTACAACAATATACTTTACGGATAAAACACAAAAGATTATTGAAAATTCTCACGGAAAATGGTACGAGATTCGGCATTGTGGTTTATATAAGGAAGTGATAAATTCTTACTATTATTTTTTAAAACAAGTCCACCGCGCTTGATATATATTTTTATTAACCAATTTCGTATTTATTAATATTACAAATTTAATCATTCAATTTTACTAAAATATGTAGAGCAGAATTAGGAATTTTGTCTAAGTATTGCTCCAAATAAATATTGTGAATATGTTCTATCAGAACTTATGGGGTAACTATGATTTATAAATTTGTTATCGAACTTGAAAAAAATAGTATTATTACATGTTAGTTAAAATATTTATCTTTGATAAATTTATTAATAACAATAAAAATATAAAAAAATATTATAAAATTAAATCAAGATTTTTTAGGAATTTACGACTTAATTAAAGTTTACACGATGAAACTTGCCTACGAAAACCTCCGACTCAAACCCTCGCAGCCAAATACTCCAACCACGTAGTCCTCCTTCTTTCCTACAAAACAAGCTCCAGCATTGTCTGTGGTTCCTGTTTTGATTCCGACCCACCCTTGCCCTTTTTTCCACAACAATTTATTGGTGTTCTTCCAGATCAATTTTCTATCGAGACCATACCTTTAATTTCTAAATTCTCCTGGTTCTTCTTGGGTTCCCATAATTTTCTTTATGACCTCATTTCGACAGGCAATTGCACAAAATAGGGTTATTTGCTCCGATGTGGTCATATTTGGTTTTTGACAAAGGCCAGAAGGATTACGGAAAACGTGAATTGGCTATACTGACGAAGCCGATGAGCAAGAAACAGCATCTGCTTCATTCATTTTACGCTTAGTGAGAGGTTGGGGGAGCATTTAACTATAAAGAATGTTCATGTGTCTGACAAATACTTTATTGGGGGTTAATTTGGGGTTGACCTTCTTTTTGTTTTTTATAATTATTTTTCCTATATGTTCTGCAAGAGCAACTGATGCATCGTTTCCACTTGGGAGCATTAACGCATATAATAGCTGCTCGATTGTCAAGACGTCTCCACACTCTAGCTCTGCTGATGTTCCTGGCATAAGTGCTGCCTCATCGCTAACCCTGCACTTGTATGTCCTTATGTCAACTCCATATTTTCTGCAAGCCAAAATCGTCAAGTAGGCTGTCAACACTTTTGTGATACTCGCAATTTCGATCTGGCTCTTACTATCTCCCCCATTCACAATGAGCTCTAATGTTTGAGAATCAACAACACAGAAGTTTTAGGCAGTGAGACCAGCCATTGCCAACTTTTTATTTTTGTTAAATCTAGGACCAGCAACGAGGATGTGGTTACTATGCCTTTTAAGATTATAAAAGCTAAAAGCATCAGGGTCGTAAGCGAGGTAGCCCTTATGCTTTATGTCACTCTGCAAGTGTGTCATAGGAAGACATTTCTAGAGGGTCAGGGATTGGATGGTCTTGGAAATTGATGGAATCGTCCCTCCATTGACTGATGGTTTGCTCTCAGGTGCTATGGTTTCCTGCAACGGTTATCGTTCTCTGCGATTCGTGATGGTGGGAAATTTGATCCCTGGCTGGGTTGATATTTTGTTGCATACTCTATTTTTTGTTATATTTTTCTCCTATTCTCGTTCCTCTACTTTGTTTCCCTCTATACATTGCTCGAACTGTCCGTATCTCTTGAAATTTGTAAAACATTCGCCCAAGTCTGACATTCTGGCTTTGATTATGATATCGGCTGACTACTGGCTATTTTCTACTGGAATAGTATTTGAGATAGACCACGGGTAAGCGACAACCTTAACAACGCTCTATTTTCTGTTTAGAGAAACTGATGGTATGCCTTTTTTCCCCCAAGTGTTAGTTCCCGTTATCGCAGGGATGAAACTTCCTGGATTTACAAGTCCGGAAGTTGAGTTTTATTACGCCAATATTTTGACTGTGCGTTTACTACGCCTTGGCTCGGACGTATTTGCTTTAAAGACCCTGAACTAGGCCAGTCTTTAATTCAATGCTTGGTTTAGGTTCAATTGTTTAAAGGAGGTTTATTCTCCAAAGAGTGGATTCTTTAACTTATTTATACTTTCAGCGATAAATTAACTTTGATGCTTGTATTTAATATTGTTATCATTATCATTATTATTTAAATTAGTCATTTAAATGGAATTACTATTATTTTTATTGATAGTCTAGCTCGTTTAATCCATTATTTGCATTTCTTTAATCAAGACATCAAGGATCTTGTTGTTTAGTTTATCTTAATATCGAGGAAGTGCTCCATCTGATTTTATTTCTTGAGTGGGTGCCTTTTGTTTTTCTAAAGGAGCCACTGAAAAATCCTTACTTATTAACTCATCACGAAAATCGACTTTGACGTCCTTTGCAATAAAATTTGTCTCAAGGTCAGATTTAGGTTGGCGCTTGGGGAAATTATGTTTTGCTTTGTTTCGAGTTTATGTCCGAGTTTTTTTGACAGGGGTAATACCTTCGATTGGGTTATTGCTGTATTAAATAAAATTTGTGTCAGGTGGAGGAGTTTTGGCGGCTAAAGTAGAGTTCGGGTAGTTCGAAGAATATCTACTAAAGATTTAATAGAATTAATCTGTAAACATTTGTTCACAAAAAAATAACTATATTTATATTTATATAAATAAGTATAAAATAAAAAAAAATAGAGAAGATAATTAATTATTGATATTTTATTTTTATGTTTTTTTATTTTATTTTATCGATAAAATATCTAGAAATATATAACATTGTGAGTAAATGCGAAAAGAAAAAGACATAGAATAAGTCTATATATAGCATAGGTTTGACTTTTTCTAGTATTTGTTTATAATGCATTAGATAACAATTTATTCTTTTTCTCAAACTAATAGATACACATTTCAATCGAAAAATAAAGAAAATATTAATGAGGATATCTTAGATTTTTGTATTTTTCTAAAGAAAATCAAACAGAACGTAAAAGTAATTTTTTCATCATGCTTATAAACTCAGGTTTCGAAATTTCGCCATCTCCATTCTCATCGAACTCTTTTACAAGTTGTTGATAGTAGGTTGAGGGAATGTTGTCTCCGAGCATTGTTTTCAGTTCTTCGATGCTGAGCCTCCCGTTTCCATCGACATCCAACAGTCTGAAGGCTTTACCCAGTTTGTCATCAGAAAGCGATGTTTCTAAATCCAGCGAAGCAATTACAAACTCTAAACAATATAGGATGAAAAAACTATCGTTTTTGTGTGATATATGTTTTATGTTTATTTTCTACCTGTATAATCTATGAAGCCAGATTTGTTTTTGTCGACTGATGATAGAATAGACTCAATTTATTTTTCGATATTCTTGCTGGAACCGATGTATTTCGAATAGCCCTGTCTTAACTCTTCTCTGCTGATCACTCCATCGCCATTGGTGTCAAGATTTTTGAAGCTCTTCATCAATCGATGCTTTTACTCGTTGCTTGTTAAGAATGTTCCCATGAAAATCAAAACTCCTTCTTGAATACTTTTGAGAGACTAAACACCTTTTAAAAAACCTTTTAGGTTTTGTGGATAAAAAAAAATATATCGATTATATATATTTTTTATTTACCCTAAATCGTCTCATCTGTTCAATGCAATCTTTTAGTTCGATTGGATTGACTTCCTCAATGTTCCGCTTGTTGAGCCAAGGATGTTTCATGACCTATCGAATGTCAGCCCTCTTCTAGGGGTTGAGTTCGAGCATTTTGACGATTATATCTTTGGCTTACTGGCTGATACTCTTCCAGATAGGCTTATCGAAGTTATATTTTCCTGATGCCACACTCGATAGCACTTCCTTGTCGTCTTTACCTTTAAACGGAGGCTCTCCTGAAAGAAGGATATACAGAATGACTCCGCAAGACCACACATCACATTTTTCGTTGTAGTTGCGTTCCAGCACTTCCGGGGCAATATAATATGACTGATTTTTTTAATAAATAAAATATTGATGCATTTGAACAAAACAGAATTAAAGAAAATTTAGCTTACTGTACCAATTCTCCGTCGAGGGACGCTCTCTGAGTTTTCAAAAATTAAAGCACTCCCGAAATCGATTAGCTTGATGGTATCATAGGCTTTGGTGCTAAAAAGTAGATTTTACGGTTTGATATCCCGGTGCATGATGCGATTTGCGTGTAGATATCTGACTGCCTCCACGATTTGGTAGAAGTACGAGCAAGCAATGCTTTCTGTGAATTTCTTCTTTGCTATGATATGCTCGAAGAGTTCCCCTCCTTCGCATATCTCTGATACTATGAAGAAGTCAGTGGGGCATTCGTAGATTTCGAACACCTTGATGATGTTGGGATGGTCTAATAGCTTGAGCACATTGTATTAGTTCATGAAATCAGAAGATAGTCTCTCGTTTTGCATTTTGCGGTGAATTCGCTTGACTGCACGCTCGCAACCACTTTTGAGCGAAACTGCTTTATACACCTCAGCGGAAGCCCCTTTGCCTTTGATCTCCTGGAGTTTATAGTCGATTTATATGGGAGTCTTCCGGAACTGGATCATGTTCTCATGAGTAAAGTTATAATTAGAAGAGCCAACCAATTCAGACACGGGGTCATTTCCTGATTTATATTTAGAAGCGCTGCTAATTCCTGAACACCAATTTCCCATTTTCTATTTTGTTAAAAAAAGCGATCTTTCTGATCCTGAAAAATGATAGGTAAATAATATCGGAGTAATAAATTGATTTTGCTGAAATTGTCGATTTTATGTAATATTATTTATCAATTCATAAAAAATGTAATTTAGTAGATTACTTTTTTTTATTATTTCTGGGGTTGTCTAGAAAATTAAAATCCAAAGAAATACATAATTTTCTGTTTCATCAAAAAACACACAAGGAGATTAAAGTTCGGATGACTTTTCTGATTTTTTAGATTATTTAAAGATACAAATCATCTTTTGACCACATATCCATTTCTGAATAATTCTACATTTAGAATTAATAACCCCTCACTCGTTCTCCGACCAGTGATGTAAGGAAGCGAGTATTATTCTGTATTCATCTAAGTCGGGATGTATTTCAATGAAGTCTGGCACTGGCAACTAGCAAAGGCCCACTTCTCGAGCGATCCCGTACTATCGAAATATATTTTGAAAGGCTTATCGATGTCAAATTTGTCAGTAGGAAACATGTCATCCTGTTCGATCACCATGTCCTCGAAGTTAACTCGAAAGAATTGCTAGTGAAATGAAGTCTCAATGATCATAACACTGTCTTGAGGTTTTTCATCAAGCTGTGGCTCCCATGTCATCTCCTCCTCGTCTTCTGCAAAGTCCACTTCATAACAATTTTGTCTGAGTTCGTAGGCGTACTCTCTTACTCCCCTAATATCGTTGGCGGTCACAACAGCATAATCCTACTTCTACGTATATCTGCAGCCATAACATTTTTCAGTTGTTTGTTCGTAGTACATTCTATTACAATTATTGGTGAATCCAATGATTGGCCTTTTTCGGAGGATATTCTAAAATATTGTGTCATTTGAGCTTGGCTCGGTATTACTAAAACAGCGCTACTTTTCGGGACATTAAGCACGTCCTCTGTCAACAAGATAATCCGCAATGATCTAAGTGATATTTTCTTTGATGGAAATTCTGAATTTGTCGATCGTTTGACTTTTTTCCACAAAAAAATAATCGGCCAAAACAGTACTTACTGCGAGTCTTATATTAATTGACCCTTTGAGGTAGTAGCTGCAGCCATCAGTGAAATACTCGATTTCTTCGAGGTCCTGCAGATTGAAATAAAGTCTACTCTTCTTCAATAAAAACAATTTTTCTTCGCAAGTCGCACTTTCCAACTCCTACTCAATCCGGAGTCTGGCCTTTGCGTACGAATCGAAGCAGGCTTTGCTGTAAGCCTCGAGTTCCGAGTCCATAATTCCACTTTTTGCCATGTAGCACGCCGTATTAAACAGTTCGGATACTTTCGGCACAAACATCATCTTGTTGTTGAAGTTCATCTCGTAGATGAGTTATGACCTGATAAACATTTTCGCACCTTCCTGGTAAGGATGACCTTGATGAAGGAGTCTCTGGTCCATCACAAAACATTCGAATTCTTTAATTTCAAGAATTTTGAGGCCACCCTAGATCTCGAGAGGCTCAGGAGGCCCTAACCCTCCGGTCAGATAGATCAGCAATGTATATTTTGACATTAGATTTCGGGATCGGTCAACGTAAGGCAGATCGAAATGTTAACCAAACCCTTTATCCTCGGGGTGAAAAGCATTAAACCGGAAGACTTCGTTAACAGACTTTAAACCAGACCTGATTTCAGCAGGAAGATCACTCGAAATCAATGTTTCATAAAGTTTGTCGGATAGAGCTTTAGAGCGAAACAGAAATCTCCGACCGCCTCTGTAGCTTGACGCTTTGAATTCAGGTTCGTAGAACCCTTGAGTGTGCAGTTCTCGAAGAAACTCGATTGTTTTACCAAACTCGCCTCTATACACCTCAGCTCCCTAAATTTTCTTAAGCGGATGAGACAGTCGGATATCCTTGACTTTGGACTAACGGATGAGTTTTTAATTAATGTCGAGGATATTGTCAAGATTAAAATATGAGAATCCTGAAGGATTAATGTAGGCTTTGTATCTGTCTTGGACAGCTTCATATTGGGAATAGTCGGTTTCTGGGGGCAACTACTTTTTGGAGAGAAGCCTGTAGATTGTGCAAGTTTCAGTCGGCACTGGTGAAACTCGATACTTTACCTCCATATCGGAACAAAATATTTGGGCTTATAATTCTGATTTTATTGATTCCCAATCCAGATATTTTTACATCAACATAAAAAAAGATATATAGAAGAATCAAAAATAAATGAGTTAGTAAAAATATATAATATAACAAAAAATTACAATTAATAATTTAGTGTTGTTAACAATATATATATATTTTTTAATAAAAGCCTTAATAAACATATTTTATTTTTTGTTCCTTCTAATATATGTATATGTTTTTTATCAATCAAGTTCAAATTGGGCTCGAAATTGATAAATTCGCATTTTAATTATTGTAAATTTACATTCATTTTTATTTTTTATTTATTATTATTTCAATTGGTTCTATATAATGACAAAACGAATCTTTGAAGATGATGTCGACCCATCGAACGTAGAGGTATTTTTATCAATTAAAACTAGTTGTTATAGGTATAGGGCGGATCGGCAAAGAAAACCACTAACGACTCAACTCCCGTAAACTTCATCTTCTTATACCTATATTATCATTAATAATCAATCAATAGGAATAAATTGCTCAAAGAAAAATATACCAAATTTATCGTGAAGGCCCCTCTCTATCTAACGTATTCCTTCTTACTACTTCTCAGATTTTTCTATTTGTTCTTCATTACCCTTTAATTTTATTTATTAAACTATCTACCTAGTACCCATCTTCCGAACACATTCAATTGCCAGGCTCTCAATTAGCCAATGAGAAAATATCACCTCAAAATAAAGGCGATCCAGAAGTTCTTGCATTTGCTCCATTTGCTCGGCAAAAACCAGAGCCTCAATGGTTCAAACAACTTTCATCCAAGTCTACATTTGACAATTCAACCTCATTATTCAAAGGCTTAACAGTTGAGCCAAGCTCTGCATTGTCTTCGTTATTCATGTCTACCAACCCAGCGCAAACTTCCTTATTCCTCTCATCAAAGAAGGAATAAAAAGAGTAAGATAATGATTAGTAGGAATCAGTTTATGATGAAGAGTTGTAAGTAAACTAAACAATCGACAAAGAAAAGAGCACAGGAAACTACAAATATGAAATAAATATCACCACTATCTTCTCAGTATATCTTTCACATATCTATTTATATTTATTTAATGTGTCTCTAATGTTTTGGCACAATTAGAAAAGAGCAATCAAATACAAACTGGATGACCAAGAAGCTATTCCTGATGTGGATGTCAAACTCATCAACAACAAGATGAACCCCAGAAGACTTTACCTATACGTCCTGATCAGTTCGACCAAGAATATCGTCTACAGTGGATCCGTCCTCTAAATAGGACCGAAGGCGAAACAAGCCGAGAAAAACAAACAGGTTGTGACGGTTGTGGCCTTCTCCCAAGATTCTGAGAACAAGACGAAGAGAAACCAAGTGAAAATAATGTTCAAGGATTTGGAAGACAGTTCTGAATTTGTCCGCAAATTCAACCAGTTATTATGATTATTAATCCTTATGTGTTTGAAAAATAAAAAATTAAATTTCCAAAAATAGAATATATATACATATGTATATTATAATATCATTAAGTCTTAGATTATTAATTATATATATAGATTCTAAAAAATTTGTTCCAAACGAAGATCAAATAATATTATGTTTTTTATTATTGAATTTATTTAGACATCAGAAGATTATTAAATAATATATATGTATGATATATTTTGTATAAAGATTTTGAAAGTTATAGCAAAACCAATAATTAAATATTTCTAGTCCAAAAACATATGGAAGTCAAGATGGAGAGGTAGAGAGAAAAATATAATCTGACCAGGGTCATCGAAAGAGGCTCACTAGGGCGAGTCGTACTTATGGAAGACCCAAATGGGAAAACATTTGCTGTCAAGCAAATCAGTAAGTCAACTCTTGACAAGAACCCCGATCTCCTCGAATACTTCAATGAACAAGTTTAATGCATGAGACACGTGAAGGGTCAAAGACTCGTGCCTCTTCTCCTGCAACTCCAAGGTATATATATGTTACACATCTCCATCAACAAACAATACTCTAGTTGTCTCAAATCAATAACAATAACAATATATTTTTATTATTATTTTTTTGCAGATTCATATTCCCATTATCTGTTCATGGAGTATTATTCGGAAGGGAATTTGTTAAATAGACAATAAAATAAAATCAATAAAGTATTCTCGTTGGAATAAACACTGGAGATCGCCTCAGAAATCATTAAAGGACTGCAATAACTGCATATATGTGGCTATTTGCATCGAAATCTCAAGTTAAAAAATGTATTATGGAAACGGGATCCCAAAAACTTGAACAAGGTAAGAAAAAAATAATTCATTAATTTATCAATTTTTTTACAAATAAAATATATTATCACAGAAATACTTTTTCTTGGGGGATTATAATTTCGGTGGGAAAGACAAATAAATTAAAACCTTCTACGGCTCTTCCAGATTTCTGGCTCCTGAAGTTTATGAAGAGCATGAAATATTAGACTATGGAGTTGACATGTGGGCATTAGGAGTTATTATGTTCTATATGCTCAACGGTTAATATCCTTTCAGTAATTAAATCAAATATTGTTTAATCATTGATTAACTTTATTTCTAATTACATTTTAGATTACGATCCCCAAAATCTTCCTCCGAAATTATGGACCCAATTTAGTTACCAAGATGCCGTCTAAAAAACCCATAAGCAAAACATTCATTTGTGTACTGGCGATTTGAATGATCTATTCGCGAAGATATTCGAACATAATGTCAATGAACGGATAACCTTCGACGAAATTAAACGGGAAAGTCTTTTCAAAAGATATTTTGCCAAAGACACCGAGCTTCTGAGTGTCTCAGCTAAACTGTATTCCTCCAAATTTGTACAAAGATCCGCCATGTTCAGTGAGTCGAGCATGCTAGCAATTCCGAAGGAAGATCAAATAACACTGATTCCGTTGCTGCCCGACCACGAGCTGCACGGATTTGTTGCTGAAGATAAATAATTTAGGTATTAGGCTTAACGAAATAACCTGCTACTGGACACACAGCAAAAATTGGCTGATCCGGTCAAGCCCATACCAGATTTCCTCAGACATGCTTTACGGTTCTCAGTCATCAAGCTCTACATCGTCTATTCGCGAAATCTTCTGGCTCAGTGGAAAGAGAAATCGTTGCCTACTGACGCTGATCAGAAATACTTCTGGACCGATTATTTCGATAGTCCACTTTACCAAAAGAACGTGACGATATTGGAGGCGAAGATCAAATAAGCTTAACAAAACTTTCGGTAGCAATACGATGTGTGTATGGGGTTCATAGACCAGATCTAAAACAAGGTCCATGGTTTCACTGGGTCGTTCAGTAAATAAATAACGGAGACAAACTTCGATGGAGCATTCAAAAGGATCTATCGAAGGTGTACCTCATGTGCCTACGGAAACGTAGATAGTTTGCTGGCGAAATATGGTAAATTGTTTTTTTAACACAAGCATGCATTTATTTTATTCATTACATTTATAGAACGGGAAAATAAATACTCACATCATTCTGAATTGTACATCCTGATAATCCATATCTTTATCTGCCACTCCATCAACCGTATGTTCGCCAAATAAGATATTCCAGAGCTGTTTGACTACTACCTTAATTGGAAAGCCAAATATAGCAAGGACAGGTCATTTGACTTCGGGTCGTTCAAAGAGTGGCTTAAAGTCGAAAAGAAGGAGAACCTCAAAGCAACCGTCAGCCTCATCTTGGAAAAATATTTCACCCAAAAGGGATAGTAAACTCCATCCAATTTGCCATTCCAATCTACTATGACACCCACTAATCGTAAAAATACTCCATGATTTTAATTATCGATACTTACTATCCATAAATATATTTTTTACTTAACAAAAATATTTTCTCTGTTATAATTCTAAATTGATTTCAAAATAAGACTAATAGACCTATAATATAATAAAAATCAATTTATAATTGATATTGTTACAAATCACAATTTGAGGAGTGTAATGTTTTTTTTGTTGTCTCAAAGTTTTGCATTCAACGATAATTCTGAAAAGTACCTTGCTATCTCATTGATTACTTTTGGATGGTTTACCTCGTGTTTCATTCCTTCGACCAATATAATTTATGACTCTTCGAATGCGTGGCCAAGAGTTATTTTAGAGAACCACCATTCTACAATTTAGTCAGCCAAACCAAAAATCAGTCGCTTTCGAAGTGTAATTTCCTTACTGAAGGGCGTAATCCTCAACATGACCCCACTAATGCCCAGCCACCCCGCAAACTTAACATGTGGTGATATAAATACAATGAAGAGACATTGAGCAACCTTGTGAAAACCCTCCCATGAAGATGCGATATTATTTTTACAATAACAAAGAACTTTATCGCTTAATTATTGGTAGAACTACTCTTTAGGTATACATTTTTATTTATTATTTTATTGTTTATTTTTGCTTATTTTATTTTTATTTTATTACTCTTCGTAACTATGTTCGATTTAATCTTCTCTAATTGATTTATGAAATGGGAGTTGATATCCAGCGTAACCCATGACTAAGACATCGTACCAGGAATTCGTATTGTTTTTGACGTAACAATCCCGGATTGGTGCTTTGGGAAAAACGATTCTAAAATTTTTCATGGACTACATCGATAGATAATAAAATAATGATGCTTTTCATTTTTTTGTTGGAGTTAGTTTCTACTTTCTGTATTTGAGGATGGCTAAAATGCCTGAGATGGGTCTGCGGATCTTCTGCGATTCCATGCAACCATATGAGAGTATATTAGTGCTTTTCAGGAGTGAGGGTGATTTAATTTTATGTAATACTGATCTGATATTTGTTGATCAGGTTATCCATTTGATCAGTATTTATTTTTTTAATTTATATATTTTTTATATTGCTGAGGGAAAACCACATCATATCTGTGAAAATACTTAACACACCAAAAAAGACTTTCAAATAATATAAATGGATTTTAACCAAAAACCAATATTAAATGTAAAATTATGCAAATTATTATAATTGGAATAAGTATTGAAATAAGTCAAAATTTAGGATAAATATATTTTTTCGAAAATACGGTTTTGCTATCAATACACAAAAAAAAAATATGAACTAACTATATCTGTTAAAATATTTGCAACCACACATAACTCATACATAACTCATACATAACTCACACCTGGGATTCAGTGTTTTTCTGATAAGTGTAGCTGCCCTCCCCGTCAAATCTTAACATATAGTCGTGGAACTTGAATAATGTGCTTCTGTGAGAAACGGTAATCAGAGTTATTCCTTTCTTTTTGGCAGCGCCGTACAGAACGGCTTCAATATCGATGCTTACAGCACTTGTACATTCGTCTAAATCAATAATATAATATTTTTTATTTAGGTTAAATTATGGAAAGGAAAATTACCTAGAATTGCGAATAAGGGTTTGTGATAAAATAGTCTGGCCATCGCGATTCTCTGCTTCTCTCCTCCACTGAGGACATCGTTCCAATCAGTGACAGAGTCAAACCCTCCTTCTCTCTCCACCAAATAATCGAGTCTGACTTCTTTCAGGAGCTCCTCCAAATCTGAGTCGTTCATCCTCCTCTTGTTCATCAAGGCCTTTGTATGAGGATAAATTATCTGATCGCGAAGGGTTCCAGGAGGCAAGTAGGGTCTCTGAGGGATGTAAAACATCTTACTCATATTTGGTCTTTGCAAGATTCCTCCGCACAACGGCCAGAGACCAGATAAGATACGGAACAAAGAACTCTTACCACATCCATTTGGTCCTGTGATACAGGTATGCATTCCCTGATTGATCTACAGGTTGATCGATTTCACAAGAACATCACCATTTGGCGATACAATCGGAACATTTTCAAATTTTATGACTCCTTCTGTTTCGATGAGTTCGCCTTTCTGAACTGCGTTGATGTTGTTGATGCTTTGAGTTCTTTCGATCCTGTGTTCACCGCTTCCTTGATGGACCTGGGTTCTAACATAGATACCTGATTCCAAGTCTTTCAGCACATCTTTCATTTCGTAAACTAGTGTTGTGTACCCAGCTAATTGTTGAATTTCTTTGTAGCTGATGACTAATCTTCCGATTGCCTTCGCCAAATTAATCAGGAGGGATGAATTTCGAACGTAGTCTCTGGTGATAGCTGAAGGGTCAGTTCCGATTTTTTTTAGATATTCAGCAGATCCAGGGCCGAAGACTGGGAGTCCCACCACTGCGTAGCCTACCATAACTGCACCGTATTTGACGAGCATGGAATCGAATACTCCCATATACATCTTTTTGTTAATAACGCTCTAGCTGTGTTTCGTGAGTTGGGCAAACGAACTATTAATCCTTGTCCTCTCCCATTCATTTCCCTTATAGAAGGCTATCTCTTCAGAGTGGTGCACCAAGTCGGTGTGGGATGCTCTGTAGACTCCTTCGAGTTTCTGTTAGATAGCAGTCAGCTTACCAAAGGGAGGAGAAACCATTTTGATAATAAACCCAGATATCAGGTACCAGAGGACAACAATACCTGGACCTCCCCATCCCACGAGCTCTGAAAGTTTTCTAGAGAAGAGTATAATGTCGAGGACAGGCTTACTGAAGTTGGAATAAATCATTGAGAGAGAACTCGCCCATTTTTCGATATCTGACGTCAACCTTTGATCAGGATTAGCTACACGACTATCCAAATTTCCTAGTTGATAGAAAATCATGTCTTTTAAATATGAACTATGAAAATAAGTGGTCAGGCGCTTGCGGAAGTTAATAGCTAATCGTTTATTCAAGAAGTCCAAAAATGAGTTCACGAAAGATGCGGGTACAGCAATCAATCCGAGGTTTATAATCTGTTTAGTATTAAGATAAAAAAAATAGTAAATATAAAATATAATAATGCTAGATCGTTACTCGACGGACAAAGAGTCCAAAGTTCATTTCTATGATGGATTTCACTATCCTACCATTTACAGTGGCAAGATAGATACTTAAAAATGTTCTCAGGACGAGGAATAGTGTCAGGAGCAAGAGATCCAGAACTTCCACACATTTCCATCCAGGAATCACAATCTGTATAAGTTCCCAAATTCGGTGCCAAAACACGCGATCGACGTTTCCTTTCCCTCCCTATGTTAAAGGTCAAGCATTGATTTAGAAGATTATGTAACGATGTATTTATACTTTTTCAGTGACTGTTCGGGCGAATTTGATATGTTCGGTCGCACTCCTCTTGTTTTTCATATGGATGAGGAAGCCAATGATGACGATAATGGAGCCAGTGATTCCTTTTTTGGTGGTGCTGCCGAATAGCAGCTCATATATCACTGCACCTAGATGATCCTGAAATATTTTGCTCTGACTTGCCATTAAATTAATAAATATATCTTAATCTGTGTTTTATATTTTTAAATAAGAATTGTATTTACTATTCAATAATAACAGAAAGAGGAAAAAAAAACTGTATATTATTTTTTTTTTTACAGATTTGTTTAAAAAAACACTTGGTTATGATTCATAATGCAGCTATATTTGTAGAGTGATTTAAAAAAAAGTATTCGTAAAAAATCAAATAATTTTTTTAAAAGAATGATATTATTTTAAATCTGTAAAGAATATTTAACTAGATACTACTCTTTTTTGATATAACAGAGAAAGAATAAAAAAATAAAATAAAGAAGATAAAAATATCCTGTTAATTTAGAAAATATATTTGATATTTTCAAACATTCTACCCCCCTTTCCTGAAAGTTATTACCTATATATACATTAAGAGAGAATGAGATATATTTTTTTATATATAATATTACATAAGATATATTTCATTATTGATTAAAAAAAATATGATAATTTGGATAGTCGAATAAACTAAAAATTGTCAAGACAACATTCGGGATGTTCAAAAAATAATGTGATTCGGAAATATTAATTATAAGGGCTTAAATGGACAAAGTGATGGATGGGTAGTCACCTTACTTTCTGGATGGCACCACAATCAAGAGTCAACAAGATCGATAACTTAGGATTTTGCCAAAAAATGTCGAGGCACATATCATCCACTTTGTTACAAAAGTAACTCTAAATTATAACAAATCATCATAAAAACAAAAGGAATATCTCTGTATTTAATATATGGAACTTTCTGTCGAAATCGACTTTCAACACTCGATTCAACATAATTCCTTACACTTTTTATTTAATTATCTATTTACATACATTGATTTCGTTTCGATATTTTTCTAGATAATTAAAGATATGAATTTTAGTCTATGAACACCAAAAGTTATTTATTCTAAAAATTAGAATACATTTATTTTTAAAGACTTATTAATTTTTTTTTTTTTTTCATGATTACAGGGTTACGAGAACATGCAACAAAAAACATTTGTTGAGGCACTCAGATATTTTAAGGATGCATAAATGATTTTGGATGTGTTCCTTTAACATCCAGAACATGAGATAAACGAAGAAATCATCATCTATTTACTGGTTAATATGGGCATATGCTTTTTGAAGTTTCGCTATTACGATGATGCTTACAGTTGCTTCTAAAGTTGTGACAAGCGACTCGAAAAGAGTCTTGGACTACTTGAAACATTTGCAGTGTCAAAAACAGCGAAAAGAGCATCAGACCAAAATCACACAACTGGAGGAGGAGCAACAGAGTTCGACCGAGTTGCACTCATGTAGGAAGTTCAAATGAGTAAACTCAAGTAAATTTTAGTGAGAATCAAGATAAATTGCGCAATCATCTTCCTTTAAATTAACAACCCCAGACAGATTTGTCGTTTTCTATAAGGTGCCATTTACTACAGCTGCGATATTATAATCGATCTGTCAGTGCACATCTCTATTCAGAAGAAAGAGAGGACTCAGCCGTCGAGCCGAGGGGAATCCATACAGCTCGAAAGTAAGAATAAATTGAGGACAAAGCAGTCGCTGAGTCGGGCTGATTCGTGTTCATCTGCGAAAAGATACTACGATAGTGTGTCAGTTTCTCAGAGAAGTAATATAAAAAGACTAGTTGGCTAAAAAGCGGAAAGCATCTCGTACAGGGTTGGATAAATGTTGGAGACGAGGAAAAAAAGTGAGAAACAACTTAACGAACAAAGTGAAGCTCACAACTAGCCAGAAAAAGCACTCTTCATCTTGTTGGATAAGCTGAAACCAATATTTCCACTGTTTCCTGCAATATTCTAGAAGGTAAATATTATAAGTCAATAAATACTATTTAAAAAATGATTTGTATGATTAGAACGCCAAACTGGAACATCACCTAAAGTTCAATAAAAAAATATTCGATTTATAACTGCCAATTTCCGGAATCCAAGCTGTCCTCGCCAAAGAACACTATGTATTTGAGATGGCAAGCACAAATGCCATGCTTAGGCCTATCTCCTACAAAGAAATCCATGACTGTTTCTCTAAATAACATCTCACCATCGACTTCGTCCTAGAAATAGTAAGCTAAAAATAATATACGATATCCATTATATATTTTATATAATTATTGAACTAAAGATAGTCGACATAGTTCTATCTCTGTTTCTGTATACTTGCCAAATGCTCGACTAATATAAGTCACGTGGAGTTGCCCCTGAAATTATGATGGGCAAGACCGCCTAAATAGCCTACATGTTCCTCCCTCTAAATTCAACATTTGTTCAAGATATCCTCAAGAAACATAATCATCTCTATGGAATACAGACACAAACTATTGTAAGATATTCTCCCATCTAATTTTTAAACCATATTCTTATAAATTAATTATTTTTTGTTATGTTTGGATCAGCCTTAATTTGGCAAGCTTTAAGAACCAGTAAAATTTATTCGTTCCTCGATCAATAAATGCCTAGTCACTTCCATGATGTTCATTCCATGTGTCAAGTAGTACAGAATGGTCTCACCAACTTTGACGAGATAGAGGGAAACCAGCAAAAAAACTACCAGAGTCAATACTGAGGTAAGATCTCCTCGTTCCAACCAACCGGCTCCTTCAACATCAACAAGTCGTAAAATAACCACTACAAATAAGAAAGAAAATAGCACACTCAGACATAATCTATGTAAATAAAGCAGCAAGACTCCTAAAAGTCAAAGAAGCAACAAAAACATCGTCGAGAATCAGTACAATCATAACAACTATCGAAACATCTTCAACAATAGTTTCAACTTCAACGGTAACCCGAGTCCTGGACTGCTCAATAAAATAATGAAGTTGCTCGAAGAAGAGAAACAACAATAACGTCCAGTTAATATTAAGAAATGTAACAAAAAAAAGAAAGTAATTCCAAAATGAAAGTACAGGGGAAAAATAGAAAATCCATTATTTAGGCAATTTTTATATACAAATATATCTAATCTATTCAATATCCTTATTTTTTATATTTCACAAGAATAAATCAAAATGTCTTTCCATTATATTTTTTAATTATTTTTATGACAACCAATCAAAACAAAAAAATTCATCCTCTCATTTGTATGTAGTCAATAATTTCAGATTATTTGAATTTATAATTTTCATAAAGGCATTGGAATTAATATTTTTTATTAAAAAATGAAATAAAATAGCTGAACACATATTTGTCCCGATTATAAATTATTAAACCTTATATATTATATACCATAATAAACCCTAAAAAAAGTTCAGCTCGTTGCTATGTGGTCGAAATTTGTTGCTCTCTTCAAAAAACAAGATACCAAAACCAAGCTTCTCGCAGTTTGTACTCCCGACTACAAACCTATAGACCTTGTCTTACTGTATGATGCCCTCGTATAATTATCAACCAAGTAAAATCAGTTCAAGATACTTGATCAAGTCTTAGAAACCATACAATCCAAAGCAGAACATAAACATATGAAACTCAAATTCGTCTGCATCCTACTTTACTCACTCACGGATTATAAATTGCTTACACTAGAGGTGGGTAGTTGGGTGAGCGCTCGTCGCGGACCTTCTCGATAAAACAGCGTGGACAGGCTTGAGATGAGCCAGCTCCAAAAGAGCACAATAATCTAGAGTGGCTCTCAATTACACTCACTTGCCTCTGAGCTGGCTGACAAGCTCTATTTTTATCTATTGAAAGCAGTGAAGGGAGGCATCTATGCAATCAGCGTTGATGAGACCTCCAACAACCCCCAAGCAAACAAATTTATGGAGGAAGTAACTCGAGCCTACCAGATGGCCAATACTCTCACTTGTCTTTGTGAGACCAAAGATAGCTTCGAAAAGATATTTAATAGATACAGCAGTCTGGGTCTCATCCAACAATGCTTTGATTGGGCAAGAAAAGAACTGTCATACCTGTATGAGCAGTTCAAGATATCGTTTGAGTGCGGCTGTCGAATCATCCCCAAGCAGTTGCTGGGCGAAGGAGCTGTCGAATTGGTGGAACTGGTGGAAGTCAATAAGAAAACGTACAAAATGCTGAGGCAAGTCCACTCCCTAGGCGGGCTTCTCGTCGGCGAAGATATAGCAGTGAGTCGAATCCTGATGCCGAAGATGGCTGAAATACCGATGCAGCTGAGTAGGGTTATAATAAACTCCAAAAAGCAATCTACTCTAAAAAATAGTAGCCTGATGAGCAGTAAATTGGGGGATTCTAGGCTTATCAACTCTAAAATGAAAGACAGTCTGAGTATTAACAACGAGATGCCTCAAAAAATGGTGTCAAATCCGGCAATCTTCGATATCCTAAAGTAGGATAAGTCTGAATAAGAATAAGAAGGAGGTAGCTAATATGATGGCTGAAAAAACTAGAAAGTATTCAAATTTCAAATCAATTTTAAAGAAGGTATTCTAATTCTTAATTATGATAATCATCAAATAATTCAGTTTTCTTAAGAATAATATTTAAAAAAAAAATCTAGTTATAAAATAGGAACAGAGTTTTTTTTTTAAATTTATAATAATCTATAAATGCTTAAACAAAAATGTGGTTGGCTTGTTTGTTGAAGCGTAATACCATATTTTCTCAGACTTTCTTTGCCTGCATCTTGCGTTTTTCTTCTTCAAGCTTTTTGGCTTCTTCTGCCTTTCGCTTTTCTTATTCAATTCGTTTTCTCTCGCTTTCTTCCCAATCACTCTTAGCTTTCACGAAATCGCGGCTGTGATTCACTTCTCGGTCCGCATTGGAATTCTATATAATAATGGATTTTACAGCGATTCATTATGTATATTTCATTTTTTACCGTTAAAGTTGTTCTTCCATGGGGTCCTTCGCAATCGTTACGACTAATCTGAGGTCCTTTTTTGTCGGTTCCTTTCTTCAAGTCTTCCAAAAGCTTCACTGTATTTTCTGGGGTGAGGTCTTCATAAACCCACTCTCCGTTTACCTGGATCATCGGAGCATTTGCACATGCTCCCAAACACTCTACCTCCTGGATTGTATACAGACCGTCTGGGGTTGTTTCTCCACTTTTGATCCCCAGATGTTTTTAACAAGCCTTGATGATGTTCTCTGCCCCTCGAAGCATACAGGGAGTGGTGCCGCAGACCTGAAGATGATATTTGCCTACTTTCTCTCTGTTGAACATGGTATAAAACGAAGCCACTTCATAGACATCCATTTCGTTAAGTTCGAGTAGCTTGGCAACTTTGCGCATGGCGTTGAGGGAAAGGAAATTATTATTTTGCTTTTGAGCAAGAGTCAGGAGTGGGATCATGGCTGACCTTTTCTGTTTCGTGGGATATCTCGCCAAAATGTTATTGACGAGGGAATAATTTTCTGTGGTAAATTCAAAGGGAATGTTTTAGTTGTTATAAGATTTGTCTCGGTGAGAGAAATAGCCTTTCGAGAAACCCATCCTTGTTGATGTGGACAGAAGTGTGAGTCGCTTTAAGAATCCTCCAAATATCATTAATTGGGATTTTATTAATTTATTTAATGTGTTTTTTTTATTATATATTATTATTTATATATGTTCATGTGATGATTTATCTCATTTTTTATGAACCATTATTTTTTTATAGATTAACAAATAAATATCTTTTTCAAAAAAATTCATTACCAAATCTTATATATAAAGACTCTATATAACTAGATACCTATATTTTTTGTATATATAAATATATAAATTTTAATATAGTAAACCAATTTAAATTAAACTAAATAAATATTCAATACTCCTCCGAATAGCCACATAATAATTATTTATGATCAA
>JAHDVE020001970.1:0-132667 GCA_022606495.2 Halesus radiatus | reverse complement strand
AAATAAAAAAAAAAATATATAAATAAACCTATAAAGTTACTAAACAATCCAACCATAACGGTAGGTTTGCGCCACCCTGTATATTTATAGGTGCTGTAGGTTTTTGATCACCCTCGCATCTTCGTTATATGAGAATTACAGATGTTGCAGCGTTGTTTCCATTGATTATGTTATCATATACAGTGGCGGTTCATGGTCTAAATCATTGGGAGTTCAATGTTAAGATGATTTTAAAAAGGAAAGAATTTCGGGTTATTATGAACAGTTTTTCGTGTTCATCTATGTATTACATATAAATTAATGTTTGTCTTTTTATTTATATGAATACCGCACAAGAGTCCCAACTGCTCCCAACCGCTTAGTGCTAGTGAGACTATGGCATTCCCAATTGGGGAGTGTTGTGAGGCTGAAGGTATTGGGGAGGTGAAGGAGAATTGTAAGAGACAGGTAGGGAAATACCTAGCTAACCAGATCTTGTTACCAAACACGGCTAAAAGGCATTTTAAGAAACGTTTCAATTCCGAATGGTGGTCTTTTACCAGGGCGATACGGAGAGTATCTTCCACTCTGGAACGTGCGCAAATATACGAGTACTATATATTATTTTTAAATTAATTAATTGTGAAACAGCACATTAATTAAATAAAATTAACCTGCGTCCTTCAGATTCGTTGTCGAGAGCCTTACCCCTCACCATGGAGGCCGTCTGTCTGTCTGTTCTCGATTCTCTCTAAAATTACACAACCGGTTTGCTGCAAATCGTACAGTTTGTTTTTATTAGTGCCGGGAAGGTTTAGAGAGTAGTTTCAATGAAATCCAATATGTTAAACTGTTGCTATAACGTTTTAAAAATAGTATGAATACTGAGGTTAGCCCATAGATATAACACTCTGGTTAGCCACAGATTACATATTCAAAAGGGGTGTTTGGGCAGAATCTTTTCAAAATGGAAAACACACGTATGTATCTACTTAAGAACTTTATTATTTAGATACATTTTGATATATACATATGTTTGTAATGAAATAATTTTTTCTTTTTTCTTTGTTTAGAGATAGTGATAGTCATCACAAGGCATTACTTTCGATGTTAAATCAATTATGGCAATCAATTATGGCCAAACAATAAGTAAGAATTGACAACTTTGCAACTTCACAACTTCACAACTTTATTCCAAAAAAATTATATAATCCCGAACAAGGCCGGGTACACATCAGCTAGTGTCATATATTATAGAATCCACTCATTTCAACGGTTAATGTGGATAGGTAGATTAACTAATATTATTTTAAGACAGCCACAAGATTTAGGTAATAGGAGAAAAAGCATCAGTTCATATTTTTTGTAACAGGATTTATTTTGCAACAAAAATAACTAAAACAGCGGAATACATTTAAAAACATTTAAAAAAATATATTTCTTAAAATAGAATATCACCATGAATCAATTCACTGCTTCAAAATTCACGTTCCGCACCGTTCGAAACAGTATTTCTGTTGTATGAAACATCCCATTTGTTTTTTTGATTCATATGTGCGTTCCTGCATTGGCACAAAGGGCCGCGCTGCGTTTTTTTTGGTGTTTTTTTTTACTGTGTAGTCATGGTGCACTGTTTAAACTGTAATATTATAATGCAAGCGAGTCTTGCACGCCGTAGTCTTCTTTTGGTCGCTTATCAGAGAAAACCGCCACTGGTCATGAGTGCGAATTTTGATGGCAAAGTAATTGTAATAGTTCCGTGTTAAATTGGTGTATTTAAACCGATTTGTCTCTGTGTTTTAATATGTCTCTTCTGTTTCGTTTTCTCTTGTGACTTCATACCTTTATAATCAGTAGTTGTTGTTTTTACTCTGTAGATATAGCCTATCATAATAGACAACTAACTTCGTATTCACAGTCATGTTGTTTTCTATTTGTCTTTTATATATAGTAGAATGTCAAATGCACATTAGTTATTCTACTTCTCTCCAAAACTTTCAAATCAGTAATATTCACAACCCATTATTAGTCGGAAGACGCGATTAGAGCCTCGTCCAAACATTTCGTTTTGTATTAATATCACTGTTCGGTTTCAATAGTAAGATCATTATTTGATTATTAGTATTTTTTTTATATTGCAGTTTTATTCTTTATGTTTACCTATTTTTAGTTAAATTCAGAATGAGATTATACATTTATATTAGATATTACTCAGTATGAACAAATTCAAATAACAGACAATCGTTTCTCACAAATCAATGCTTTCTATGTTTTTCAACCTGTCAAACTTATAAATAACATCAAACGCCTTTTTTTCTTCTTTATCACCAAATTCTCAGTAAAACAACAGTCTTTCAATAACTTACTGTAGAAATATTTAAACTTTGAGATACCACTGTATTATTTGTTACAGATATCATAACATTTGTTTTTTTTTATCTAAAAGTTAACAATACCCATCAGCGTCAAGAGCTTCCCGAACGAAATCAATCCATCCATAAGTCCAAACCTAACAAACTCGGGCTGATTGAGGAAAACTGGCGCACTCAATCACAATGATGCAAAAATTGTTGTCAACCAATGGGTGCTTTTATTCAATGAGTACTCAATCATATCTGCAACAAGTTCTCGATTTATTTATTAAATTAAAACATGATGTTCAAAGGTTACAACCTTGAACTTAATCGAGGGCTTCGTCGAAGGCAATAATGATATCAATAAACTAGGGAGAACTCTACCAATAATTGAATTTTGGATTTAACCCGAGCTATCATGATTACACGTTTGTGTTTAATGTCACCGAGTCACCGAGTTCCGAGTTCCGACTGATGGCGTTCAACGTTTACCAATAATAGCTATCTATTTGCCGCACTGACATATTTTAATTCGATTACACCGTTGAGAAATTCAGTTAGATGTGACCAGTAATGGTTGTTTCTAACGTGCGTTTACGCAGTGAACTCCTATTTTTTTTTTTTAATGTGAATACCGCACAAGAATCCCAACTGCTCCCAACCATCTGGGACTATGCCAGTGAGACTATGGCATTCCTAATTGGGGAATGTTGTGAGGCTGAAGGTATTGGGGAGGGGAAGGAGAAGGGAGAGGAAGGTGGGGTATACCTGGTTATTCAGATCTGGTCACCAAATACAGCTGAAAGCCATTTCAAGCAACGTTTCAATTATGAATGGTGGTCTTTCACCAGGGCGATACTGAGAGTATCTTCAACTCTGGAATGTACGCAAATATACTATTTATTATTTTTAAATAAATTAATTGTGAAACAACACAAATTAATTAAATAAAATTTACTTGCGCACGCCGGGATTTGAACCCGCGACCTTCGAAATATAAAAAATATAAGAAAATAAAACACACATGTATTGCAATTTTACAATACCTCAAACAAATTCCATTCAAAAGCGGTAAAAAAATCCACCCCTCCGTATAGGTAATACTGCTCGAGAGCGAGTTCGAAATGAATTCCATATGTGCGTTATGAATTCAGCGTCGTAACGCTTCAGCGGGAAACCGTACCTAGCGTGCAATCCTTCGGAATCTACAAGAATACCGTTTGGACTGTTTGTTATATGTACAAGAAATTAGAATTGAACAAAACTAAAGAATCAATACATTTTTTTCTGAGATGATCGTGTTTTAAATTGTTATTAACATAAACAAATTGAGGGTGACGATTCGTTTCAAAATTGAAATGAAAAATAGTAAAGTTTCTTAATGATTAATCAACGTAAAACAAATAAAATAATGTTTTTTCAAGTTCTGCAAGTATTTTAGTGATAAATAATTAAAAAAAAATAAAGTTTCTTACGTAAATTTTTGTGATTTTCACATTTAAAACAGTTTTTTGTAACCCACGACATTATATCATTAATTAGCTACGGACGATGAATCGCCTAATTATTTCTGAAGCAGTGATATGATGAAATTCCTTTAGATCTAGTGAAAAAATATATGTATTATGGAAAAGAGCAACATAGTAAGTTTTTTTTATGTAAAAGTTTGCTTTTTCACTTTTTAAATCACCGATTGAATTCCCGATGACATATGTTTCGAACCGCCACTGGATGTGACAGGTGTTGCATGTACGAGTATTTGGATTTGCTAGAAGGGAAGCTGTTTAGATTTGGTATTCGGATTAATTTTTTTCTATTTTATTGATTTTGTTGCTTGTTTTTAATGTAGCATTTCTTTTTTGATCTTTCCAACTTAGGAGAGTTCATCATATCAAATATACTGGAAATCATTCTTACTCATTCTAACCTAACCTAAGTAAATCTAACCTAATGTAACCCAACACCTTGTTTACGACCAGCGATCTGCGTGACGATCATTTCTCATTTTTTATTTTCTTAAATTGTCGCGTCGGTCATTTGTTCATTGTGTACTGCGAACTTAATTGTTCTTTGCTTTGATGAACCAATTTGATTTATACGTTTGTGACTAACCTTCTTTTATGCGAAAGTTGTTCAGGGATACTTGAGGGTTAAGAGTCCTTTAAAAATTATAGATTCGTTTAATTAAACAAAAATTAGAGCCCTTGACGTGCACCCTGAAGTAGTAACCATAAGTTACTTATAACGGGATGGGAAAGTGGTGGGTAACCTCAACTATTATTTACTTCCTTCTGAATGGTACAATGATATAATTTTACTATTGTAATTAATCAGTGTTCTACTTTTTTTATTTCAATCCCTTAACGAACTGATACTACAGAGTTATTCAAAATGATGGACTCAATTTCGTACCGCCATATTTCCTGAAGGATATGTTACACGTGAGTAATCTACATAGCAATTGAAAGACGAGGTCAAAAAGTTACGAATCTTACTGCTAGATTACTTAATATTATGCAAAAAACCGCTAGAGTGGTTGCATCGCCAAGCAGCTATTTCACATCAGGTGTGTAAAATGGTAACTATGCAGCACAAGGTTTTCTGTGTTCGTGAGTTCCGTAAAACTTAGTAACGGGAGTCTCCATTTTAATAATGAACCTCCGATGATAAAGAGCTTTGTCGGTGGTATCACCAATTTGAGATCTGGATCTATCTGTAAAGTAAAAAACAGCCGGGGCCGACAGCGTGTATCAGAGGAAAACGTGCGAATTTGAGTAATAAATCATTTTAAACACCGTCCAAACAAAAATTCTGTGAAAAAATATCATTTAAGCAAGTTGTCTCAATGTGGCTAACCACTGTTTCAAAATGGTTTTTAACGGCGAAACAGCTGTAACTATAAATGAAAACTAAAATACTTGCAAAACTTAACAAGATCCGAAGGTCGCGGGTTCAAATCCCGGCGTGCGCAACTAAATTTTATTTAATTAATTTGTGCTGTTTCACAACTAAATAATTTAAATATAATGCATAGTACTCGTATATTTGCGCACGTTCCAGAGTGGAAGATACTCTCAGTATCGCCCTGGTGAAAGACCACCATTCAGAATTGAAACGTTGCTTGAAGTACCTTTGAGCTTTGTTTGGTGACCATATCTGAATGGTCAGGTATTTCCCCACCTTCATCTTCCCCTTCTCTTTCCCCTCCCCAATACTTTCAGCTTCACAACATTCCCCAATTGGGGATGCCATAGACTCACTGGCTCCAGACGGTTGGGAGCAGTTGGGGCTCTTGTGTGGTATTCATAAAAAAAAATAGAAAAGATCACAAAACAATATTAAATGTGATTTATTAAAATTACGATTTTTTTAAATTAATGCAGTTCTACTAATTAAACACAATAACAATTAATAAATGAATTAAAAAGTACTTTGTATTAATATATAAATATCAACATATCAACATGTACTAATGTATTTTGTATGTCCTGGTGAGGAAAGATTGGCGTTCGAAACATGTTGATATGTATATATTAATAAAGTGGTGATTTCAGGGTAATTTTTAATTCATTTATTAATAATGACGCCACAAAGTGAATACCAATCTTTTGAAAAAATTATACAATAACAATTATTAACCCTGTTTAATATATCATCAAATTATGAAATAATCTCTTTGGCAGAGTTGTATGAAACATACGATATGTATTCTGGTTGCATTCCATTGGAACTCTCTGCTATCTTAGTCATTGTATACTCCGGGTGTAATCACAATAAAACATCCTTCCGAATAATTTTACGTAGATTTCATTTCAATTACAGTTGGTTTTGCTGTAAGAGTGTTGTTACGTAACAAAAGGGTGATCCTAGGTTAATTCTAGCTCCTTGTCACAACAAAAAGCAGGGCAACCAATTACGATGCGTCCCTCCAAAGTTCACAGTAATCAACCAATCAGGTGATTTTGCCGCTCATAATCAACCAATGAGAGCCATACATTTACTACCGACCAGATAACAGGGTAACAGGAAGCGACTCCCGAGCGCCCACTGCGGTTTGGGAGCACTTCTGTTCATCACTCACTTCCCGTCCGACCAGCAAACCGTCAGCTGCGTGCTCTGTAAGAGTTCGCGGCTAAAGTGGCCATTTCGTCATCCAAATTTGTTAGGCAACGTATATTGCATGCGGGTTTGAAGTCCCTAGCTATACGTACCCGTTTACTTTAAAACTCCTAAGTTGGTGACTCGTAACTAAATAATTTAAACTCAGTGTGGAGATGTCCGACGCTTGGGGCCCTGCCCGCGACTCACGCCGACCGCCTCGACCATGTTGATCTGAGACGCCACTGCCCCGACATCCTCATTAAGCTGTTTCAACCTTCTCTCTTATATGTGTTGTACTTGCCCTTGCCATAATTGATACACCCGGTCTAGAATTCCATCAGAGAGAGAAGATTATATTTAACTTCATGTCAGGAAAAAAGACCTTTCTACTAGGCATACGATTGTACATAACCTGTAATGTCTATTATCACTATAAAATAAATTCTGAGACTGAAAGTACTCCCTTGCTTCATTTAACGTAGATTAGCAATTACCCCACTTCCAATTATAAGACTGCGGTCAACTCACTTGACTCTGAGAGAGAGGAAATCTCATGCTGTACCGGGATCTGAGCTAACCATTGTCCGGACGACGATGCACCTAACTAGGAGACTATCACCTTGGTAAGTCAAGCTGATATTCTTGTCTCCTCACTCTCCAGAAACACTACACTGACACCCATCGTGGTGCATTCTCTCCTTCCCAACCTTCCACCTCCCATCTTTTCAAACCACAACACTGGCATCCAACTTGGGGCTTTCTTCCTTCACGACCTGCTAACCTTCTTCCTTCCCATCTTTTCTCACCACAACAGTGTCTAGTAATTTTCAACTTCAAGGTACAATCATGTTATTTCTTTTTCAATGTCTAAAATTCAATTTTCACGTCGTGTAAAGTGTTCGCCCTACCCACGTTAGTAATTTGCATGACAAGACTAAAGTAATAATATTCATAGACTCAACTGAATTAAACTTGCAGAGTAAACAGGTTTTTCTCGACTTGCCAATTTTGAGCAACTTCGGAAATACATTACTTTTTGATTAGTAATACAGGTGAACGAATAGGCGTGAAATGGTTAAGTACGTTAAAATAATATTAATTTTCGTGCGGTACAATTTTTGGTAGTGACAGAAAATTTTATTTTATTTTATTATAGACACAAAACAGTAAATTTGTTACAGTGAAAAACAATTTCCACAAATTAAATTTGAAAAGTAGGTACTTGTAATATGTTTCCTTGTAATTTCTGATATATACTTGTATTTATCGGGTGACATGTGTAGTGTATGTGCATGTGTGAATGCGTTTGTAGGTGTGAGAAGTGTTGATCTACATATTATAGAAGTGATGCATGCGCATTGAGCAGTTTATATTATTGCCAAGATGCTCCTTTTAAATGTGGCCAGTGAGTCCGAAAAAATACCAATGTTTTAATTAATTAATTTTTGAAATAAACAAAATGTCAATTAATGGTTCGATATTTGACCACAACGTTATTTTAAAACTGCTTCTTTGGTAATTGATTTAGTTTCAATTTTATTTCAGTTAAATTATTTATGTCAAATTTTAATTCAAATCTGGAAAAATGATGCGGGAAGGCTAAGAAGGACATTGGCAGAAAAGTATCTACCTATAATTTGCTTGCTATTTTTAAAATATTTTTTTATGTGAATTCCGAACTGTTTGCAATTGTCTAGAGCAAGTGAGACTATGGCATCTCCAATTGAGGAATGTTATTGGTTGAAGGTATTGGGGAGGAGAAGAAGAAAGGTAGGAGGAAGGTGAGAAAATACCTGGCTATTCAGATCTGGTCATAGACGGATAAAAGCCATTTCAAGCAACGTTTCAATTCTGATTGGTGGTCTTTCACCTGGACGATTCTGAGAGTATCTTCCATTCTGGAACGTGCGAAAAGATACTATGTATTATTTTGAATGAAATAAAATTTAAATCAAATGAAACACTCAAACATTGTTTTAACCACATTTATTTTATACGCCTACCGGTTTCGGAACAACCGTTCCATCGTCAGGGCAAGTGCATACTGACGACGCCCTGAGGATGGAACGGTTGTTTCGAAACCGGTAGGTGTATAAAATAAATTTGGTTAAAACAAAGTTTGAGTATTTCATTTGAGTATAATGGATAACCACAAAGTGATAGCTTCATACAATAGAAATAAAATTTATTTGCGCACGCCGCTATTGTTGGCTAATGATAATAATAATAATAATTGGATGATTTGTATAGCGCAGTTTTGTGAAAAATCACTTCAAGGGCGCTGTACAAACTAATTATGTACAAAAAGAAACGGAAAAAACATACTTACCTGGCAGGTCGCTTCAGATGAACATTATTTTATTAGAAAATTTAAGTATAGAGATGATAGTTTTACAGTTGCTAAATGCTCTAGTTGTCTATAAAATTGGTGATATCACTCTATGATTAAGTTCTGATACTGAACCTACTGTATGAGAAAGATGCACGTATCTAGATCGAAAGAACATGATAAAGGAAGGAAGAAAGAATTTAAAAATATGAATGATCGAATTCCAAATTCCGAATAACGAAAATTGTGAAGAGTGTAAGACGAGACAAAGAAACCAGGATTTCAATGAAGGCATAAATTTTTATTTATATACGTACATAATGCTATAATCTCTAAAACCCGGCTTTGTCCGAGTTTCCACGTTGTTATTTATTTGTTTCATTTCGAATGAACGAACGATGTAAAAATGACGTTGCAATAATATAATAATGATTGCAATAAGTTGGAAATACCATACAGAAAAAAACTATTTCATGTGAAATCTTAGGGTTTGCTGTGTGGAGTAAAATCATTTCATGAAAACAATTTAAATATTGAGGGAAATAAGATATTTTCGTTCCAACAAAATGATATCCATCTGAATGGAAAAATATTTTTCTAAGCTATCTCAGAATAGATCCACTGAAACATTCCTTTCCAGGCTTCCCATTGTGCCCCAGCTTCCATAGCGAATTTATCATAAATTCATATGGTTGCACACTGCACAGCAATATGTTACCTCCAGAAATGTGTCCAGAGACGTACGATAATATTTGGTTTTAATTGCCGAGCTGGCGGCCTCCCAACCCGATAGAGAGCCCCGCAGATTGCGCTAAACCTACTGTTTACGATGGCCAGAAACTACGGCAATAACCGATGCTTTACTGATGGCAAAACGGGAACACAATCAAAGCATTAGGTCAGAATAATTTGTTTAATAAGTATTTATGAAAACTATATTACTTCAGAACATCTTATAAATCTAAATAATTCAGGGACGCTTCACCTGAAACCCGAAACAAAGTATAGTTTTTTAAAAAATATGTATGTCTGGACATAAGATAGCTGATTAAAAAAAAATACGCACCAACTTATTAATTAATAACTAGATAATAAAACCACAGAATTAAGTTGAATTAATTTCAATCGAACGCTTTTTAAATTTTTATTGTATTTTTTTTTTAAATCATACAACAAATTTGCACTCCCATGAGTTTATCAATAAAACTCATTACTGTTAATTGGATAATATTTATAGTATATTTGCGTACATTCCAGAGTGGAAGATACTCTCAGTATTTCCCTGGTGTAATACCACCATTCAGAATTGAAACGGTGCTTGAAATGGCTTTTAGCCGTGTTTGGTGACCTGAATCTGGAGATCTGAATCGCCAGGTATTCCTCCACCTTCCTCTTCCCCTTCTCCTTCCCTTCCCCAATACCTTCAGCCTCACAACATTCCCCAATTGGGAATGCCATAGCCTCACTGGCTCCAGACGTTTGGGCGCAGTTATGCGGTATTCATATAAAAAAAAATTAAAAAATGGTTTTACATTAACAAGTTATCAAAGCTTATGTGAAAACATATATATAAACAAAAGGTTAATATCAGAAACAAAGGTTAAATGCTCGAAATATACAGATAGGTAGAATAAAAAAAAAACATAAAATACACAACAATATTTTACAATTTTATCATTATCGTACTTCAAATTTTAAGACTTACCAATATTATTGTCTATTTGTTCCCATATTATTGATTGCATATTAAAAATCAGATAAGTATTTCCGATTTGCTGTCTAGTTGCAAGAGAGAAAAAGAATTTTTAATTACTAATTATTTTTATTGAGATTTAAAAACCTCATTGTAATATTTAATCATTGAAGAAAATAATATTAACATAACCTAAATGAAAGATGAAACCGGACAAAAGGACAGAAACTAAAAATATTTCAGTCGCATCTGGGACTCGAACCCTTTTTAGTTTCTGTCCCTTTGTCCGGTTTAATCTTTCATTTAGGTTATGTTAATATTATTTTCTTCAATGATTAAATATTACGATGAGGTTCTTAAATCTCAATAAAAATAATTAATAATTAAAAAAATAATCTTTAATTTATACTTTCATAAAAATGACAAAAATCATTTAGACCTGAACCAAATCTTTGAGATAATAAGTCCAACCTTCTGGACAGTGGAGAATGGTATCCATAATTAGTGGTGTGTTGATTGAGGAAAAGCAATTCTTTGTTTCTGAGTCTACGGCAAGGAATGTTGAACTGGATGAGTTACAACAAAGAAGGTGAGTCAATAATACTATTAATTATTTTGAAAAAGAAATGAGACCATATTCTTTCCCATTCTGATGAAGTGGTGTTATTAATCATGTAATGTACACAATGCATACTACAAATATATATGTACACAAAAAAAAACTTATTTTATATTATCATAAACTGAAGTGTACTACTTGCTATGACACGGCCCAAGTATGATAAATGGGGAACATCTTTATCAATAATTCGAATTAATAAATATAATTTAGTGTAGGGCCAAGAACAATTTTCAGAAAGAAACCACACGCACCAAAACGTCGCTAACGTTGTTAACCCATTTTGTATGCGCCCCGCCTATGTTTCTACATACTCGTACACACAAAATGCAAATCTTTCATTGACTCCGCCGCGCTGCTTTGATAGTCCGTGCAGTTTAAGCGACAGCTGGCATGCTTATATGCCACGTTTCTCTTTTCTTCTATTATCTATGGATGGTGCAGATTCACAACTTCCAGAGTACATAATTGCAGTTTGATATATTTTGAGTTATGGCAATGTAGTCGCGGGTTTACGATAGAACACTACTATTAAGACCCTTCAACCATAAATTTCAACAAATATAATAAGGTATTTCCAGAAATCACGGCAACATTTCGATTAGTTTGACCTAATATCAGTGGATAATAATTTGGTAAATGTTGTCAAATTTCACACAAATTTAGAGTACGCAAATTGGAAAATAAGGTTTCATGGAAAACCTCTGTTTAAGAAATTACGACCAAAACAACAAGGATAACATATTGTGATATCAACCAATTCAAAAAGTGTTAATGCATTTTGTCATATTTTTGATACAGCATTTTTAAATCGGTAAAAAAAAATTCACAGTGGAACGTGCGCGCGCTCCAGTTGGATGGCTTAAATTTGAATGGAGTTCAATTTATTATACAATATATACGAGTATATATTTTTAATCAATTAAACAGCTTACAGATTTTATTTCTTAACAATAATTGTAAAAATAATTTTATAATTTTGTTATTTTTACATTGTTCTTCATCAGTTCTTTATTTGTTTTTAATAGGCATTGGTCGTTTTAAATTTTTCTGATGTTTTCCGGTAGGCTGTTAAAGTGTTTTTTCCCTAGATATGTGTAATGATGTTGTGCCCATGGGGTGATACATTTCTATGATGGAAATATGTCTTTTTGGCGTGTACGACATTCAGTTAAGAAACCATTCATTTAATTTTTTTTTGTTATTTGAATTATATTATTATAACTATTTTCGTTTGTTGGATAATTTCCTGCTGTTTTAAATATAATTTTTATAATTCGACGTTGTACAATTTCAACAGGGAGTAGGCTAGTTTTGTATGTTGCTCCCCAGCTGACTACAGCGTATTGGAGATTTGATTGTACTATATTTTGGTAGACAGATGTTAAATTTACCAATGAGAGATGTTTCAGATTCTTAAAAAATATGTAAATGTATTTTCTAATTTTGTTAACGGTTTGGTTCCAGTTTAGGTTTTAATCTATTATTATTCTAAAGTACTTAATTTTACTTGAAATTTTGAATGTGGAACAGTTTATTGTACAGCTATTTTTATTATGTACTTTAACAGAATGGAAAACATCTTACCATAAAATATTGTGATAAAATGTGTACATCTAAAATGATTAAAGTTTATGAAACATGGTAAAATGTGGTAAAATATTTAAAAAATGGTATATTTTCCTCCAAATAATTTCAAATAAATAAAAATATTGTTCAAATGGAGAAAAAACAATGTTCAAATGGAGAAACGTGTTTGTTCAATGTACGAAAATGAAATACCGGAAAACATTGTAAAATAATTTGAAAATACAATTTTTTTTTGTAAAATGTGATAAAATATGGTAAAATTGGTATAATGTCGTGAAACATGGTAAAATTATCAGACATGTCAAAACAGTGTATGAAATGGTAAGATATGATAAAATATGGTAAAATATGTTAAAACATAGGAAGATATTGTAAAATATGGTAAAAATATTTAGTATGGTAAAAATGATAAAACAAGGTGAAATCGCAACTGAAATCATTAAAATAAACATTTCAATTTTAAATGGTGGTCTTTCACCAGAGCGATAATGTAAAGTATACTGTACGAGTATCTACCACTCTGGACTAAACTTACTATTGTAATAATATATACTTTTTTTTATTTAGGGCTACTTACGTCTAGATAGTTTACTAAGCTAATAATCTACGGAAAGGCCGAGATCGTTTTTTTCTTATCAACTTATTTACTTGGAAATTTTCCTTTGTCCCGGGGAATAGCTGCCTCGTAAACTTCCTCAACTACACCCCTATTATTAACACCATCTACTGGCCACTGCGCGCACTGCCCATACTCGCACCACGTAGATATTGTAGATTACATAACTGTCTATTTTTGATGCAGATCAACTATGAAAAACATAATGCATTTATTAATTGTTATGTTGTTTAACTCCTAGAACTCCATTTAATTTAAAAAAAAATAAAAATATTATATGGTTATTACTAAGTAGCTGTTACGGCATTCAAACCCATTTTAAAACTGTAGTAAGGCCATTTTAATAGGATTTGCTTATATGATGTTTTTTACCCAGCCCCCAATTTTATTTTTATACTGTCTGAAACGATTTATTAGCGTTTTCGATAAAAACCGATTTACTCAGAAAATAATTGTGATATTTAAAATTCTCGATTCTGTTAGTTATTAACAGTTGAATTCCGTTTTCCCCGCTTTTAGTTATGCCGGTTTTCATAACTTTTTTATAATGACGTGATTTGTATCAATGCAATGAATTTTAATGTGCATGGTAAATCTGTGAATTATTTTAATGAATTATATTGTTTCGATTTTCTGAAAATACTGAGAAGTGGATAATAGATAATTATTTAAAAAATATATTTCAATATATATTTAATTGTTGTATATTCGAGAGTTGAACATATTATCAGTACTGCCATTGTGAACCAACCACCATTCAGATCGAAACGATACCGTAAATGGCTTTAGCCATGCTTAGTGGCAGCTTGCAATTACCTAACCTAACCCAACTAACACCGTCTCCATCTCTTTCCCTTCTCATTGCAATATACTCCAATTGGATTGCTATAATTTTACTTTATCTGCATAGTTGGATATTTTTGAAGTCGTGTTCTGGACACTTCTCAGTTTTTGGTAAATACATATTTTGTTATTTAAAAATTTAAATTATGTATCCAAATTAACGTTTTTTTATGCTCAGATAAACGATCTTTAGCATTAAAATTTTCACTTTATTCATAGGATTTTACTGTAAAATGTATTTAATTTAAAGAAAAATATGATTATTGTCCAAAAAACAAAACAAGCATGTTTAGTCTTTTATTTTGTATTTTTAATTATTAATTATTTTTATTGAGATTTTAAAAACCTCATTGTAATATTTAATTATTGAAGAAAATAATATTAACAAACCTAAATAAAAGATGAAACCGGACAAAAGGACAGAAACTAAAAATATTTCAGTCGCATCATTAGCTAAGTCGGTTGAGCGTCGCCCCGGATAGGCAGAGGACCTGGGTTCGAGTCCCAGATGCGACTGAAATATTTTTAGTTTCTGTCCTTTTGTCCGGTTTCATCTTTCAATTAACAAAGACTGAGTGACAAATCTTGTAAGGACCTGAACCCAGGTCCTCTGCCTATCCGGGGCAACGCTCAACCGACTTAGCTAATGAGACAAGTTCAAGGCAGAGGACCTGGGTTCGAGTCCCAGATGCGACTGAAATATTTTTAGTTTCTGTCCTTTTGTCCGGTTTCATCTTTCATTTAGGTTTGTTAATATTATTTTCTTCAATAATTTTATTTTGTAGTAACTATCGTATACAACAAGGCAAAGTTTATCTATATTACATTCTTGATATACTTTTAGTTCTATACACACCACTACCATCGGTACATGGCGCTGCTCCCCAACTCAAACACGAAAAATCTTTCTCCATTGAGTTGGGAACTTTTTATTAAATAAATTTTTACTTTTTTTTAATTAGCTATTAAGATATATCTGTACTATTAAATATTTTATATGTATTTATATTAAATAAAAAAAAAAAATCCTCTGAACATGGGGTAATGTTCCTTTTATATTTCTTCCATTATTGATTATATTTTTTCAGGAATAGTTATCTAAGATACATTTAAACTGACGGTATCCTAAATTATACAGTTTTCAAAACAGCAAAAAAAAAATCACCATATAGAAACGGAAAATATTTACCATTTCAAAGAAAAAAAAAACTTTAATCCTCAATTCAATTTTAACAGGAAAACGTATCAAGTCAGTGGTTTCCGATTTTTATACACGTATTTAAAAGCGATCTGAAAATAATATCAAAGATAATGGCTTAGGAGAAAACACCATTGTCCAAGCATCCAGAGGAAGACGACTTGTCTCTACGTGATATATTAAAAAGAATGACTAACACATAAAAAAAATATATTCATGGAATTAACTAATTAATGAAAAATTATTTTAGATATCCACATAATTTTCGCCTTTCACTGAAATGTGCCAAGTCCATTTCATGGAAATAATAAAAGAAAATAAGTTAATTCGTATTTAAGGAAACTCACATTTAAATTCCACGTAATATTTCAGTAATCAGATTTTCCTATTATAAATTAATTAATAATAAAATAATTTATTTTTTAAATATATTTTTTATTCTTTCATCAAAGCAATACCCTTATGCTCACATCGACTCCGCCCTCCTTCTAATAAACGTTAGGCGTGTCGTAATGCGCCACCTCCTTCCCACTGACTTATATTGTAGTCAAATAATGCCGTCACTCACTATTAATTTAATGATAGTTTAATTTTAACTAATGTATTCGGTGATATTTAACAGTCATCTAAGTAATATTGGCCGCACGCGATGCACTCGCACAGTGGGGCAGGAAATCCAAGAATCGGTCATTCGTTTCTCGTAATTGTAATGCAGTTATGATCTTATAACCTACTAGCATCGTGAAATTGTGTTATTTTGACTTTTGATATGACCCAGATAAAGTATTCATTTCAATTGATTCTGTCTTCGTTGGGCGACCCGGACTTGTTCAATCATTCACTTTCATCTGATGTTATATTCTCCTTACACGGTCAATACGTCCAAACTATCTGAACATCTCTTTTGAATAACGATATTATATTAACTTTTCTGATAATTTATTCTGCAGAAAAAAAATATAGCCACATTTAAATGATCGAAAAACGTTTTGTCTTTTTGGAGCACGTTCTATTGAAAACGTCGAAACTGATTTTTTTTAAATATTTGATACACTTTATATATTTATATAAGTATATTTAATTAAGTTAAACCTGCAATGAGAACGCACACGTGAATAAGAAAAATGTTGAGAAGAGAAACGTACAACAATAGTTAATCGTTGAAATGTTATGATCCCTCAAAATACAAACCCCCTCTTGTGCCAGCATCTCGTTACGCGCCGCGAACTAGCTGACAGTAATTTGGTAATTACTCACTGTTGTTTTACAAAATAATATATTTTGTAAAATATACCTAACGTATTACGTTTTTATAAAAAAATTGTCTTTACGTAGTTTGCCCAGAATCGTTACTTGTATTCAGAGAAACGATTTTTTTCTCCCTCGTTTTATATAAAACAGTTAATTAAAGATATTTTATGATTTTATAATATTTTCATAAAGCTACATAAACTGGATAGAAAGTATAGTAAGTATGGAAAATCCAAGTTTACTCTCAAATAGGCTTCTTTATAATAAACCTGTAGAACTAATGAGTATTGGAAGGCCGAAAAATTAATATAGGTGATGGGATTATGTGGAACCAAACACAAGAGTCTTAGCCATTAGGATCTAAGGGGAGATGTAGAAAACCAACAGTACTAGAGGCGACCAGTTCTCTCCAAGTAACGGTGGTAGGTTTAATTCTTATACAAAGAACACTCGGAATACAGTGTAGTCCTAATGATCTAGTTATTATTTTGTTCCAGTCACATTTTATATTCCTAGTCAGTAGCGTACAGTTAATAAAGCCTGAGATTTACCCTTAGACAAACAACGAATCACACAAAAAATAAAAGTTTTTTATTTTTAAATGTGCGATTAAATAGGTAAGAGAGCTCGTACGATTATTTATTCAGTTGGCCACAGTAATCCGCAGAAGATGATAATAAAATTGCCATTTACAAATATTAAATTCACTCCCAAACTTGAAAAACTACAAAGCCTATCTTAGATCATAGAGCAATGGCTGCCACTGATTCTAGCCCACCTTTGTGTATATCGAGGAACCTTCGAAGCCATTATGGTAACATAATTTTGGCATTTTACAATAACATCTAGACGGATTGAAAACCTTTGAGGACTATTAAAAATCAAACATGTATGTAGTGGATAATTTATTATTTTTTTGACAAAGCTTGGCGTTTTTATATATTTTTTTGTAAAATTACATTAAAATGTTCAGCTTTCAAAATTAAGTCTTCCATTGTGTAATGAATTATTTAATGAACTAAAACATATCATATTTTTCATGATGTTAATGGTTTTCGTTTACATAGTGATTAACATGAACTTTTAATAATAATATTCTTTACAACTGAGGGAGTCACCACCCCTTCCGGTGGAACTGGCTCTCCCCTGAACACCACCCTCTGACCACTAGAATGATTAAGTACGTTTTCATGTGGTTTCTATTTTCAATGGCAGGTGTTTAAAGTAGATAGGTTTTTTTGAATTATTTATTCACGCCCTCCGTGGAAGAGTTATTAAGTCCTCGGCCTTGAGGCAAGAGGTCACATGTTCAAAATCGTCTAAAATAATAACATTATATGTCGATATATTTAGTAAAGTTTATTTTGATATCACTTCAAAGCGAAAGTTACCGATCTGGTAAGAAACCATTAATAAGGATAATTTTTTAACGGGAGTAGTTATATGCAGTCAATAGGTATGAATAGCAAGGAACTTCCAACTGCCCCCCCCTCCTTGTCTTTCTCCGAGACTTTTATTTATTTGCGCCCCTAAACATCCCTTTAAAGGTGTTAGAGTGTTCACCCGCATGACTTTTAAAGGCATTTTTCATCATATCTCAACGTTACATGCTAAAGTTCTAAATACCAGTTTTTTTTTTTACATTTCTTTTGATTCTTTATTTCTCCGAAAACAGCGTCATAAATAATTGGGATAACTTATTTCACATCTTCTTCTTTTAATTTCTTATCTACGAATGCATGCTAATGATAATTATATCCCCCTCCCATTCAAAATAAAGTACTCTGAAATTAATTAAATTTCCTCGAAAAGCAAACAGACATGCTCGCATGTTTTACTAACAACAGATTTTATTATAAAACTGACATTCCATCAACAAAATTATATTTCAAAGTTGTCACAAAATTCTTGCATAAAAATAATATTTAAAAAGCTACTTTTCAAACGCTATAATTAATGACAAAAATATTACGTCAAAACTGCCACATATTACAAATAATACAACGTCCAACAAACGAAAAGTTTAATATATTTTTAATTTCGACATACACGGGCACAAAACAAACCAAAAAATGTCATCGATTCGCTCAATAAGACAAGGAATCTAACAGTAGGTAGTTATGATTTTCGTAGGCACTATTTGTATCGTTCTATTTAACCTTTAAGCGGTCGCGCGGTGTCGAAACAACCGCGCTTGTTCATTTCTCCGGTCTTACGGACTTGTCTAGCGTTATATTTGTTTACTGCGCCGAGCAACCTGAGTTAGCAATATAAACAAGGAATGAATATACAATTCATCCCCCTCGTATATACTTCCGTATTGTGGATAGGATTTAAAGATGAAAAAAGCGAAAAAAGTCGCCTAATCGACTAACTTGTGGAGATCAGAATATTACAAGAAAAAAATCATGCATTTTAAAATTGTCGCAGAAAAGCAATACTCATGTAACCACGACTACTCACAAAAATGCACTGTATACATCATTCCACAGGGTTTTTTAGAGTCGATCTATATGGATCCTGTGACTCAACAATGAAAAATAACACCTTTACGACGTTGAAAAAAATCTTAATTTTGTCAATATTACCTTTTTTTAAATCCTGCGTTTTTTATATGGCTTTGGCTGTAAGAGCAATATTGCTTTTCTGTGACGAATTATTGATGGTATAATATGAATTATATAATATTTTTGTAAGGTAAAAAAAAATTAAAATAAATTATTATCGCCTAAATTAGCTACCTTACCAATATAAAGCACATCAACTACCAAGGAAACATTAATAGAGTTCTGCTGAAAAAATGAGGTAACTATGCACTGCTCATTCTGCACTAGGAATATCTCCAATGATCATACTACATTAATTTACAACGGCTACGATTGCGGATGAAGATATTTAATTAAAAAAAATAATTAAAGAACATTGTATTAATAAGTAGATACGAATTAACACTGAAAACAATTAAAATACGACATAAATAAACGAATTTCCATAAAACGTATAATAATTTGAAATAAATTTAGCTTTAATAATTCGTTGGTCGATTAGGCGACGCACGACATCCTTTGTTATAAAGGACCGCGCACCCACCCGAAGGTTAAAACTATAACTAAAAACTTTAAAATTGACAGTAAAATAACAACAAAAAAACATGGCGTCCTTAGTTCCTTTTTTGGACTCTTGCGAAGTTTACAATGTCAAACTGTACCAATTTGAATCTCAAATAAATGTAAGACTTTTCGTTCTTTGCAGATTTTTTTTTTCCTTTTGTAAATTTTCCTCACAATTAAGTATTTTCCATTGAATACCTTTTTAGTCGCCATTTGAATATTAAATGCTTTCATGGTTTTTTTCCTTTTTTAGATTAAACCATTTTCAACTTATTGGAAGTGTATACACTGAACAGATATACCTATACTGCCGTGATAAGTAAAAACACAGTAATTACCATGGGGGGTCATTCTGCAAAATGAAGGGTCGACTTTTGTTTAACATTTTAGCACATTTATAATTGGCCTAGTATACTGATTTTTTTAAACACTCATAGACATATATTACATATTATCATTATAATAAAGTTTGTAAAAATTGATAACATTCGTTGAAAATATGTTTTTTTTACACTATGATTTTATGTATCAATGGTGAATGTTTGTCATGTCATTGTGGGGAGTAAAAAAGGGGTATAATAGTTTACCGTGTTTATAAATTTAACGAGATGATTTCTAGCTTGCGTTTTTATTTTGTGCATGAAACAGGTTTAAGAACAATGGAAACACGAAAAACGCAACGAAAAAATCCACACAAACCCCAAAAATCTAGATTATAGTAACGCCGTGATACAGCTAAAGATAGTGCGGTGGGAAAAAATATATCAAGATGGTAGACGTAAAATGTATGTATAAACACAGTGATTTCAACGTAGAAACTGCATTTTTACTTACATAAACAGAAATATTGCGTTTTTACTTACGAACTGCGACGAAATTACGATAACATCAAAAATAGCATCATATTTTTTAACACGTAAAATGAGCGATACTAAAATACGTCTTCTTAAAACATAAGAAATTCTGCGCTCAATAACTCCAATCCCATATTCAAGTCATTTTAGCTATTTTTGATAATTACTGTGTTTTTACTTTTTACGGGGGTATTGAAGTGTGTTGTTGGCGTGTCAGTGCGTCCAAAGTAACCTCATTTCTTTTATACTTCTGGTGAAATTGATGAAACGTTTTCAAACACCGAAATTATATCTTCAAAAGATAATCAATTTCATTTGCCCATCTGGGGCCTAAAAGTCGACTGGTATTAAGTACGCAAAGTAGCGACATGAGTTTTCTTTCAAGTCAGTAAAGATAACAATTCTAAGGATTACCTATTCAATGTAAAATATAATCTTACTATAAAAATAAATTTAATGTTACGTCATCATAAAGATATTTAAATATAAATGTTTATAATGATTAATAAATAAAATAATTGTATCAGAACAAACATCGATACTACGAATAATTAATATACCATTCTTTATTTTAAACTATTATTCTGTAAAAAAAATTGTAACTAACTACCTAAACATTACAACATTTCTCTGCAGGGGTAGGTAGAGAGTGCAATATTCACTCTACCGACTGCAGTTAACAACTCAGACAACTAGCTGAACTGCACTCGTTATAGTCACATAGATTTAAAACATTTGTATTTAAAATACAAAATATGGTATAAGTATAAAAATGGAAGAAGAAGCCGGGAACGCCCGAGGAAGACATGGCACAATAAGTGAATCAAATACTTGAGTCGGGCCATGTCAGCAGTCGGAATAACAGAAGAGAATGCATGAGACGATGAATGAATGTGAATGAAGCAAGAAGTGTATTCCAAGATTGAGTTGTTTGGCGGACCGTCCTCTCTGCCCTACCCCTGCAGCGAAGCGGCGTTAGTTAGATTTGGTTGCTTTATAGCGTGACGCGATCATACTCGTATGTGTCTTTCTCACATTGGAAGCTCTCCACACACAGTAGCAGGTTTTGGTAAACAACATATTGATATTGTGCCATGAGTGAATTATTAAAATGTTGTCGCGATGAATAGTCGCCCATTATTAATATCATAAAACAACATAATGATGTAAAAAATCGATAGGAGCAATTTTTATCGACAGAATGACAGCAATTCGTTTTTTTTCCCCGGCACTTTTTGTTTTTGTATTTTTATCAAGAATTTAACCTTGGCGAGGTGAAAATTAAAGCCCACGTGCTGTGGACAACATTCGATATTTGAATTATTTATGAGCGGGAAAACGATTTTGAAAATACCGCCAATTTAGCGAGTGGGTGAAAAAGGCCGCTTTTGATGTCAGCTGAAAAATAACGCGTAAAAAACACATTGAAACTTTAAATCAATTTTCTTGGCGGAAGAGTATGGAAGGAACATAGAGACTGAATGATGTAAAAGGTCACGTAGCTTTTTGCCATTTTAAATGTATGAACTGATCGTGAATATGACAATATTAATCATTGGAGAAGATAATATAAACAAATCTCGAATGAAACACGTTACAGAAAAATACACATCCATCCATGACCTCTGTCTTAACGGGACAACGCTCTAACTAATGGGATAATGATACCTGCTTGTTTAATGTCTTATCGATATCGTAGTTAAAAGTTAAGACTTATCAATATTATCGACAGTTTATTTACTCATTTTTAATTTTCATAATGTTTTACAAAAGTTGCAAAAAATGTGACCTTACTGGGGTGCCCCGTTCGAAGGTCACACTGTACATGGTTTTATGTATCGATTATAAATTAAGTCAAGTTTTTTTGTAAGTTAGTTAATTTTTTAAGAGGATTTTTGTAATTATGTTAAAATATTATCAGAGGAGCATTATGAAGCAATAAACCAATAGTACGGTCAGTGGCTGAGTTGGCATCGCGTTTGGGTTTCACCCAGGCGTCGTGAGTTCAATTCTTCGGCTGGCTAAGTCCTCCATTTACGGCGCAAGAAACGTCTTCCTCTTACTGTGATGGTAGTAAAAGATTTTCAAATATTTTCAGGTTATTCGTAACCAAGGAATATTTGTTTTTCAAATATACCTTGGTTATTTTCAAATATACCTTCGGATTTGTAGTCGAGAGCCTTACCCCTCGACTACGGAGGCCGTCAAAAGGGGTTAGTATTAGGGCGATAGTGAATGTGTCTACCGCTGTGCATCGAGATACAAGGACATTTATCAATTTTTTACCTGTCATGACCCCAATTGGAATCCGTGAACATTTTTGTTAAAATTTGTTGTTTATTTGGAAACAGAATTTTTCATTTTTCACCCTGGCCTGTCATGTTGCATCCTGTGATTTTTCACTGGTAAAAAATAGATTTGTTTTAAATTTTTGTATATTGCAACACTTGAAAACAAATATGATTTGTGGAATAATAATAATTTTAGATGGCTATGATAATTATTTAGGTTATATACATGAGCAAAAGAAATGGTTTTGTACTAAAACGTAATTTTTGCAAAATATGTCAGTTAGAACCCTATCCAACCAAAGACGAGATGCCGGTAGCTCTTTCCATATACTAGCATAGACATAACCACATACTAGAAACCACAGATTTCACTACAAATGCTGCTTGTAAAGTTTCAATAAGTAAGTTATTTCTAATTATAATTACCTTAGTTTTTTTAAAGAAAGTCGTGAGGTCACGAATAACGTGATAGAATTTAATAAACTCTGTGCCATAGTAATTTAATGTAACTTATAAAAAACGTACTATTTGCACATATTATATTACGTATTTTGAGTAGACATTCATCATAATGGCGTGGCGCTAAATAGCATGGTCGGATTTGGCCTTCTCCACAAGCTCTCTCCGCTGGCTGCGGCCCCTCGCCATTCAACTCCAATCATCAATACTTCCCATTCTGCTACAAATCATCGTCTATATAGTCCATACATCACTTCCTCGGTCTGCCTGATTGCTTCCACTGGGTCACCCATCTGATAATTTTATCTCAACTCATCGCCGTTTTTTGGGACCTTCAAAATCGATAATTTAGTAGCTACATTGAAAGATGCGTTTTTTTTTAAATTCCGGGGTAATTTACGACTGCGAATATTTAATGCCTTTACTTCTACTTACCTGTCTGCGTTTTTAAATAATTCTCTAATGTATACACATCAAAACATCAAATTAAAATGTCATTAGTCCATACTCCTCGGGATAACGTGGACAATGCGTCACACGATTATTGGTTTGTGCCACACGCCATTTCAAAAAGTTACGGAAACTAGCTTTACATGCTGACCTGTTTACTACTTCGAATGTCCTTGGTTTAGAAAAAAATCTTTTTATTAACATCCTAATGTGATTTTAAATAAAAATCATATAACACAGTTCTGACCACCATTTGTTGTAGTAACAGTGGTGGAGCACGTACACTGTAGTGATTTATAAAACAAGTTACAAATCATAACGCATCAGTTAAACACAAAAAATCGCTAATTAAATATGTAACCAGTGTAAAAGATAAAACGAAACATAAAAAAGAGTTATCTGAGGTGAATGCGTGGTAAAACCAGACGTGATCGTGTGACTAATATAACCAATGAAGGAAGAAGGGAGTGTAAGATGCAAAGCGAAAGTGAAAAAAGGAGCCAGGGATGCTCGAGGAAGACAATGGGACTTTCGGTATGCTACAATAATCAACGTTCAGTGTGGATGGATGCAAATGTGTTCAAAGACTGGTTCAAATAAGTATTTGTTCCTAAGGTTAAGGCGTTAGAGTCTTTTTAAGTTTTAGTAAGTCTAAGTTTTTTTTAGTAAGTCTTTTTTTCTCCCACCACATGTGACAAGTATCATTCAACCGATGGACTAAGGGGTAATATAGTGTATTAAGAGATGCTGCAGGAAAAAAACTGCTTTCTGAAATATTAGCTAAAAGTGGAGTTTGATGGAAAAAGCCTGATTGATGCTTTGAAAACAATTAACATATAGGACGTAATTTTGATGGCCGCAGCATCAATTTATGAAATACCAAAATCTACATTTGTACAAAAAGCTTGGCCTAACATTGAAAAAGTTGTTGAATCAAGTTTGGAGGACACTTTCTTGGAAAACGATGAAAAAACAAACACAGAACCTGAACCAGATGACAATGCAACTTTGCTAAAAACCTTACAACAACTTCCCGAAATGAGTGATTTTCAACTTGTTCAGGAATGGGTTCTTGAAGGCGATGACCATTTTGAAAATGAAATGTTGAATGATGACGAGATAGTTCAGACTGTCATCCACGAAGAACTAGAGGAAGAGGAAGTTGACTGTGAGGAGTGCGAAGAAGACAACACGGTTATCCACGACGAAGGAAAAGAGGCTCTACAGGTGGCGGCGGTGTACATTCAGTAGCAGAAGGATTCTACTGCAGTAGATGTAATTTTCATAAAAAAATGGGGTGACTACGATTTTAAAAAGTCGATTCAATACAAGAAGCAGAAAAAAATAAGAGAATTTTTTAATCCACTGTAGGACTACTTTAAAAAAAAAATTGTGTGGCTTTTTCCTGTACATATTTTTTACAGTTTGTGAAATGTTAATATGTAATGTGTGTTTCTAAAACAGAATAAAAGTTCTGTTTTCGTAGTTTTTTGAAAAAGTTGTGTCTTTTTTGCTTCCCTGCGAAAATGTTTTTTTAAATGTGTTTTCCACTACCTTCTCTTTAACCGGCTTCTTCATTACCCGGTCCCTAGTTCGGTCCCGTCAAGGCCTGTTAAGAGAGCGTCTACTGTATTTAAGTATAATGAAAAATAAGCCCTAAAATAGAACATTTCTTTATACTCTCAAAACAAAAACAATAAAGCCACAAGGAGGCAGTTTGAAAGTGACCTTGAACACCGAAACAGCTATCACAAAAATATTTGCAGTACTTAAGAATATTATTATAAATTTTTTTCCCAAAAAAATAACACGGAACAGTAAATTATTATCCCATATCCGGATACGGAATAAACCAAGGCACAATATGTGTTTTTATGGTGATTATGGCGTAAAAAAAAAATCTGATACTGGATTAACACATGAAAGTCAGTTTTTCAAAAAGCGGTCTGTGGCACAAACCAATAACTGGGTCACGAATGTCAAAGGTTACCCATGAGTAGTAAACCCCTTCTGCGAACTCATTTGACTAGAAGTAATCAAAAACTAATTTGGAATTCACTTCTACGGACCAAAAGTAAATTTTATACGTGCATAATTGGTGGGAGTGTTGTAAAACTAAGTTTTAATCTTTTTTGCATGCACACGGAATACATTATTTAGGCCAGTTTATATACAGTTGTGACACATCGCTAAAATAGAGACATGCGTAAATTTTTTGGTAGTTTATTTGGGTGGGTAGTCGAGCGAAATGACAAGTATCGCTTTAAGCTTGTATGCTCGATATAAAGAAAGCGAGCTATCGATTTTTTTGAATGCTCTAAAGACCTTACAAAGTAAAAAAAAACTTTGTAGATTTTACAATAGCAAGAACTCTTAATTATGTTTTGAGTTACAGCATTTGGTTCGTCCAACATTTATTTTCTTGGAAGTAGGCATGTAGCCGGGGCGCGCTATACAGGTATCTGCCTTAAGAGGAACGGCTGCGGGGCCCGTTTCGTTAAATTTAATTTTGGATTTGAGGTTAAAATACTCACCTAAACCTAATAATCTTTATTTTTTCTTCAAAAAGTATAGTAAATATCTAATTGAGTAATTGATTTTTCGCGATTTTAGAGGCAGCTGTAAAAAATATTTGGGGGCTAACGGTGATTTAAAAAAAAATTTTACCCCATCTGCTTTGAAAATATAATGATGGAAAATTTAAAAAAATACGTATATATTAAAATAAGCATTACGGTGGACTTTAAATTAAATTAAAAACAAACACTTTACGTTGGTACACAAATTTGACGCAGATAATTTAAAATATCGACCAGAATGTATTTAAATGTTTTTTTAATGTTTTTATTTATATAATCTAATTTACCTAACAAATATAATATATATTTTTTAAATACAATAAACTCGCAAATAATTTTCTATGTTGCCCCTAAAATTATGAAAATTGATGTTTTTAATGGCATATACTTCATAATTTAAAACAAAAATAAATAAAATACTTCTTATCCGTACTATACATTTACTAAACCTTTAATTTTTAAAAAATGTGTCATTCGGTTTGGTTGGGTATTTTGGCCTCAAAATCAAAATTAAGTTATGTATGAAACAGGCAGCGCAGCCGTTCCTCTTAACTTCAATGCCGTTTTCTCATCAATCGTTTTTTTTATTGTGATGGTTTTTCATGTTTGAACTAACTGTAAACTATAAACTGATTAATTGACCACCTGATAGCTTTCAAATTTTTCCAACATACCGATAGCTTTCGTGTGAATCACGAAAACAAAATACGTCAGTAGAAATTTAACGTTTCCAAACACGTTTACTTCCTCCTCTTTCTACAGTAGTATTTTTTTTAATATTCTTATCTATTCTATTAGATATTTAAAAATATTTATGTCGATTTCTTTCCTCAGACACTTAAGTCAAGGACGAAGTTTATCACCATCAAACACGTGCGTCAGGAAAAAAAACCGTTTACTCACCGGATAATGAATTCGCCATTTTTCAATACTTCCGTATTTTTGTTATGAATCTAACAAATTGAATAAATACTGTGTTATTAAAACCATAACCCTCGTGTATCCAACTACTCACTACACGAGCGTCAAAGAAATATTGATAAATCATTCACTTGAACTTTAGCATCATCAAAAAGTTTTGTTTAAATAGTTTTGCTAAAATTCTGTTTTTCGAATGCAGCGAAAACTCTCAAACTTGAACGGAATTTCTATCTGAAATTTCTAGGTTCACGCAGCTAACTTTAATTAAGTTAAGAAACTTAGAAACTCGGTCTCTGTGGTTGAGTGGTAACGATTTTTGTCTACGAATTCGGAGGTTTTGAGTTCAAATCTCAGCGTGCGTAAATGTATTTAGTTATAAATGAATTAAACATTACTTTATGATCACTATTTTTATTAATATATACATATCAACATGTTTCGAAAGTGATGATTTCCTCATCAGGAATATACAGAAAACTAAAAAAGAATATTGTCAAGTATAATTAAATGATGAACATATAACACAATAGTGTAAGAATAGATTAATTTATAAACATAAACAAAAATTGTTTAAAGTAGGTGAGTAATTAATCAAAAACGTTAATAAAAAAATATTTTAAAACATTGAATAATAAATTTATAATAGAAATTAAAAAAGAAGTTATTTTATTATTAATATTAATATAAAAATAAATTCAAGGGGCAGTTATTTAAAAAAAAAGATTATTAGATATATTTAATTGACTATTAATTTTATTTGATTAAATTGTGTTATTTCACAATTTATTCATTAAAAATAATATGTATTATATTTGCGGCACATTCCAGGATTGTGGATACTGTCAGTATCGCCCTGGTGAAAGTTGTTGCTTGAAATGACTTTAGCCGTGTTTGGTGACCAGATCTGGATAGCCAGGTACTTTCGTACCTTCCTCTTCCCCTCCTCAAAATCTTCAGTCTCACAACACATCCCAATTGGGGATGCCATAGGCTCACTGGCTCCAGTCAGTTGGTAGCAGCTTGGACTCGTGTGTGATATCACATAAAAAAAGAGTAAAATTTATTCTTCAAACTTCAAACGAATTTTTCAGTGAAGTGCCGACCGATCGCGCTAGTTTTTTCAAAATATTCTTTCCTTGAGTTCTTTCCCCAGCAATGCGTTTGTCTGCATAGTAGCAGGTTGCACCTTTTTCTCATATGTAATTTTTTTTATTTTTGTTCGATGGGAAAATTTCACGTCTCATTGTAGGTAGGAACCATTGAGTGAAGTTTGCTAATCGCTTCTCAGACACAGTAAACGAGTGAGTTATCCATTTTTTTAATTAAGGAATAAATTTATTACGAGTGATCGAAATATTTATTATAATAAACGATAAACATTAAATAAATATCGCATAAAAAAACTCCTTTTAAAACTGGAAGAAAATATACTTCTCGCTTCAATTACGGGCCAAGGAAAAACGCTTCCATTCTAGGGTTAAACACTTTTTGCCAATGTTGATCAATGCCAATCTTGGGTAAAACCGTGTTGTAAAGGAAGTAATAAAATATTTACTATTCCGTTTTACTGGCGGCGTGTACTTGGAATACCATTTTTTATGTTTTCAATTAAATAGGTATACAATAATTATTTTTCAGAGCCGGTGTAAACAATATTAACCCTTTTATATTAAACGTGTTTATAACCTTGGCAATATTATTATTAACAAAATAGCGAATTAATTAAATTAAATTAAAATATTAATATTAACAAAATAGCTAATGAATGAAGAAAGGAGTGTAAGGAGAATATATGACGCGAATGTGAATGGAAGAAGAAGCCAGGGACGTCCAAGGAAGACGTGGCACGATCAAGTGAATCAAACTTGAGTCGGGCCATGTCAGAAGTCGGAATAACAGAAGAGAATGTATGAGACGTTGTATGAAAGTGAATGAAGCAAGAAGTGTATGCCAAGATCGAGTTGTTTGGCGGTCCTTCCTCTCTGCCTACCCCTGCGGGGAAACGGCGTGATGGTTAGTTTGTTAGTTAGTTAGTTAGTTAACAAAAAAATTATTTATTAGCAAAACACATTTATAAAAATGGCATCAAAATTTAAGTCATTGGCGATTAAAAACACATAAATTTAAACTGCAACTTATCTGCTTCAATTTTATTTGCCCAAATAAAACATCCTGTCTAAAAGTAACAAATTTTAAAAACCATCTGTAATATTAAAATCTAACTGATTAAACATGGGTGAAAGCCATAATATAACAAAAAAAAACTTTGGTAAAGAATTATTGTCAAAAATATTTAAGCGCCGATTTTTTTATTTTGGGTAAAAAGTTATCTTTTCCAAACTCTAAATCTCCCTGGAACTTTAATCTATTTGGAAAGAAATAAAAAAAATCATAATTTACCATGGTAATTTGAATTGTTAATTTTTCTCAGTGTTTTTTCGGATAGCGATAAAGTTTCTACAGAAATTCATAAACTTGTTAAAAGCTAGGCTGTTTTGAGTTAGACATCTCAGAAAGTTTTACCGTTATTATTATAGTTTGTGAGATACCTACTCATACGAAGGCCTTCGTGGTCAAGTGATTAAGATCCCTGACTGTGAATTCGGAGGTCGCACGATCAAATCCTCGCGTGAGCTAGTATTTTTTTTGGATTAATTTGTCAAAAACATAAAACGAATATCAAATTATTTTTTTGCGAATACCGCACTAGAGTTCCAACTGCTCCCATCTGTCCGGAGCTAGTGGGACTATGGCGTCCCCAATCGGGGTATATTGTGAGAATGAAGGGAGTGGTTAGGGGAAGGAGATCGGGAAAACAAAGGTTGGTTAGTACGTGGCTAATTAATTAATCTAATTAATAAAATCTGATTCTGAATGACGATCTTTCATCCGGAGATATGTAAATACCACTATGGAACGCTGCGAAAACATAATGTATTATTTTATACAAATTTATTGCTAAAAGACATATTAAAAAAGAAGTGGGATTTAAACCCGCGACTTTTGGATTCGTAGCAGAAATACGGTCGAGATATGTAAAAAAAAGAGTCCCAGATGCGACAAAAATCTTTTTATTTTTTGTCTTTTTTCCGTTTTCATCTTTCATTTAGGTTATGTTAATATTATTTTCTACAATGATAAAATAAAAAAATTATTTTGCGTTGCATCCGTAGTATAAAAATAATGAGAACAAAAAAAAAATCTGTAACACTTTTTATGTAACGTAATGTTTTAACTTAACGTAAAAAGGTACTGTTTCGCCAACGAAAAAGAGCCTCCACTCCCGTAAGATTGGAAGGTTTTACGGTGGCTTTTTTCTGATTTATTATGTTCAATAACATCATCACGTTATATATGAATTTGCATAAAGCAATTTATGGGAAAATTACATCAGATTACAATTTAATACTTGGCTCGAAAAATCAATACCTGGGGAACAGTGAAAATACCCCTATGGTGTAAATTTACTAAAATATTCGAAGCACTGACTAGTGCGTGTGTTTTTTTCTTGATTCATTGTTATAAATGTAATAGCAGGAATATCAAAAAATTGTATATATTCATGTCAATTTTGGTTTCTGTTATTAATTTTACTGTCGAGTTTTTTCCAAGGAAGTTGTAATTTTGGCGTATTGAGAGTAAGAAAAACAAACTCAACAGATCACGCGAAAAAGGACAGGAAAAGTGACAATATTGCCCTGCCATCATCGCCACTGTTTAATTCCATGTACCGACGGGGAACACAAGAAAAAAGGGAATATTTTTCTGCAATGCGTATATAGGCAACTATCAGTCTCATTTACTAGCCAATATAATGCATGATCTGGGCAATAATTGACGGCCTCCATGGTCGAGGGGTAAGGCTCTCGACTACGAATCCGAAGGTCGCGGGTTCAAATCCCGGCGTGCGCAAGTAATTTTTATTTAATTAATTTGTGTTGTTTTTCACAATTAATTCATTTAAAAATAATATATAGTATATTTGCGAACGTTCCAGAGTGGGAGATACTCTCAGTATCGCCCTGGTGAAAGACCACCATTCAAATTGAAACGTTGCTTGAAATGGCTTTTAGCCGTGTTTGGTGACCAGATCTGAATAGTCAGGTATACCCCACCTTCCTCTTCCCTTATCCTCCCCCTCCCCAATACCTTCAGCCTCCAACATTCCCCAATTGGGAATGCCATAGTCTCACTGGCTCCAGACGTTTGGGAGCAGTTGGGACTCTTGTGAGGTATTCATATAAAAAAAAAAGAAGTTTGTATTGATATTGTCGATATACGAGTATTTGCTGATCCACTTATAAAATAAACCATCATCTATATTACCGGGTTATTCAGAACGGATTTCACCTAGTGAGGTAGGTAATGTAAACCATTCAATAATATATTTTAGTGACATATTGTACTTATATTTTAATCCGTATTGTAAAAAACTACAAACGTCGATTTATCGTCACTGAAACTGAAAATACCAGCACTTTTGTTATATTATTATTTTAATTTTCTATTTTACGTTTTTATTAAATGTAATTTAAAAAATATTGTTCAAAATTATTTTATGGTTTTAAAACCCTATATAGCAGTGGCGTTCAGTTCACAAAGGTTGAAAAGCTGCGCCTACCATAAAAAAATGAACCATAAGAAGAAATTAAAGAAAATTTAAGCGGGCGACAAATTTAAGATCGAAATATATTTTTTACTTTAATTTGAGTAAGGAACTTATACGCTTGTTTTTTCAGTTGGTCATAACGATCAGCAGAAGATTAATAATATATTTAATTTCAAACAACAACAAAAATAAAGGATAATATTAACAAGTCCTGAACTTGAAGAATGATATACCAATATCAAACTTCATGTTTTGAGGTTAGAATGTCAAATGTCAAAACAAGGATGAGCTTTACCGTACAACATTTTATATTCTATACACAGTATACCATAACTAAAAATAATTAATAAAAGTATGTGTTATTTTAGAAACTTTAACTCATAGAATAATAATAGTATCGAGAATTAATATTATCATAATAACCATATTGATAATTGGTTTGCTTATGAATACTCTAATTTATCTCACTAATAATAGTTCTTATATTGAACAGTATTTATAGAGTTTAAAGTCACCCAAATTAAGTTTAAATTACCCCAAAACAAAAAAAAATACATGTTTAAAATACAAAACAAAATAGAAAAATTTAAATTTCCCTACTAATCCAAAAACAGAATGCGCACGTGACGTCAAATGTTCCAAACGCAATGGTACTATCATAACAAGGTGTTTTAATAAGATGATATTTAATATTTTTTTCAAACGATTGTTTTTCACTTTGTGGCGTCATTATTAATAAATGAATTAGATATATACATGTTTCGAAAGTGATGCTTTCTTCATCAGGAATATATGAATACATATTAATTTAATAATACATGAACACGTATTCATATATTCCTGATGAAGAAACATCGTTTTCGAAACATGTAGATATCTATGCATATTTGTAAAGTGGTGAATAAAAAGGAGATTTTTTATCTAATTTATAGGTGATTTTTTAATCACTTTTAAATAACGATTTATAAATTCTAAGTAGAGGCTGGCTTTAAACTACCGTTATGGTTTGAATGTTTAATAACTTTTTTAATTTATTTAAATTTTTTATTTTTATTTCAGAATTTTGTGAAGAAAACTTGGAGAATTTGTAATGGAATACCACACAACAGGACAGCGATCAACAATTGTTGAATTTTATTTTGAAAATCAACTGTCAATTGTTTTGATGTGTCGTTTTTTTAATGTTCGTACTGGACCTTCAGCACCAACAATAAACCGCCCGGTTGCAAATTTTCGACAACATGGTACAGTAAGATACCTTCCATGTACCGGAAGACCACGCACGGTCCTTACGGAAGAAAATATCCAACGTGTTGTGGATAGTGTGCAGGACAGTCCAGAAACATCAACAAGAAGACGTTCGGCACAACTGGGGCTATCGCGGAGGTCCGTTCAGAGAATTTTGGCCACATTGCACATGTTCTCGTATAAGGTTCAGCTTGTGCAAGAATTGAAGCCGATAGACTACCAACAACGGCTTGATTATGCCATTTCATTCCAAACCATTACGGTAGTTTTGCGCCAGTTTCTGTATAATAAAAGTCATATATTCAGAATCGGCGTTTGTTGATCTATATGAATTTATGTTTTTAAAGCCATTATATTTTTCGCTGGAGTTGCTTATTTGTGGAATTTAAATACGGAGAGCGAGAAAAGTTTCAAGAAAAATCAGTTTGCGAAGTGAACGTCACGTGGGAGAAAATCGGTAGGTATTGTAATATTGAAAGAATTAATTGTCAGTGCATAGTTATAAAAAAAACTACTGTAACTGCCACTGTCCGTAGTACCGATTAGCGGTGGTTTAGGATGACGATGTTGACTTGTTGTTTCGTAATTATAATAGTACATGGCTTACCTCATTTGTTACTATTATCTATGGTTTAAACATGCTAAAATAATGTGAATGGGTCCCGACTACAAAGGCAACCGAATAATGCTTTATAAACAAGGAACAGCTTCCTAACTTTTCACTACCGAGATGAAGTTTATTTAGTTTTAGTTCCGTTTGCACTGAGGAGTGGCATCTGATATAATTTCAATGCTAATGTTTTATACGTGAACGTTATAACACAAAATTTAATATATTAATTGTTTTTGTGTTTCGTCATAAGGCGTCAGAAGTCAATAAGTCGTCACAATGTGGATTAACTACAGTCTAAAAACAGCTGAACACAATAATAAAAACTAAAAATACTTGCAGAACTTAATAATAACATTATTAAATTTGATTTAAATTAAATTAAAAAAAAAAAATAATAATCTTCATACATAATGCCGTAGAAATGAGGTAGATCCCTGCCGCATTTTCCTGAAAAATACACGTATAACCGTGTTTCAAATGTGGAACAGATGTACGATGGAAGGAGCGTAAGGAGAAGGCGAAACTGAATGGTATAAGAAGTCAGGGACACCCGAGGAAGACATGGCGCGATCATAAAATCATAAAAGAATAAATATAATTAATTAATCTCATGATTAATGATGGGATGATTTTAGTACCATTTGAAACATTATTACATAACTTTTCTTTTCTTAAATTTAAATCAGAACTCTTATAGTGCTGTATGTGGGTTATATAGGTACTTGACTGTTATCTTTTATATAATTTCCTTATCAATGTGTTTTCTTTTCTTCCTTCCTCTGTTAAAACACTAAAATATCTATATAAAACTCTATGTAAAGTCCCATGGGCGTTACATAAAAAAACACCCCATTCGCACAAGCATAGATATTTACGGGGCTACTATATCTTTAAGTAAAAGATATTCATACAAAAGCAGCTACCTATATATTACGTATATCATAAAAACGAATTGCTATTTATATATACTAAACGTGGATAATTACTCTGAATCATTACTGTATTTTTTTTAAAGAAATGATTACACAAAAAAGGCGAGCCATATCAAGAGTCAAAATAACAGAAGAGAATGTATGTGATTAGGCCGTGCAGTTTATACATACAGAAAAGCTGTGCCTATCATTTTTCTTTACCCTGAGAAAAGATTTCAGTCGCATCTGGGATTCGAACTCAGGATCTCTGCCTATCCAGGGCAACCGATTTACCAACTAATAAACATCATAAAGATAGCTGCCAATAATATGGGATTAAAAATTAAGAAAAATATTGACAAATCTTGAATTTGAGATATGATATCGATGAAGATGACATAAATTGAAATCTTTTTATTTTCTGTTGTTTTTTCTGGTTTCATGTTTCATTCGGTTATGTTAATATTATTTTCTTCAATGATTAAATCTATATCTTATCTACTAAACATGGATAATTACTCTGAATCATTTCTGTATTTAAAAAAAATTAAATGGTTATATAAAATAGGTGAGCTATGTCAAGAGTCAAAATAACAGAAGAGAATGTATGTGATTAGGCCGTGCAGTTTATACACACAGAAAAGCTGTGCCTATCATTTTTCTTTAGCCCTGAGAAAAGAATTTAATCGCATCTGGGACTCGAACCCAGGACCTCTGTCTATCCGGGTCAACCGCTTTACCAACTTATAAACATCATCAAGATAGCTGCCAATAATATGGGATTAAAAATGGAGAATAATATTGACAAATCTTGAATTTGAGATATGATATCGATGAAGATGACATAAATTGAAATCTTTTTATTTTCTCTTATTTTTTCTGGTTTCATGTTTCATTCAGGTTATGTTATTATTATTTTCTTCAATGATTAAATATTACAATGAGGTTTTTTAATCGCAATAAAAATGATTAATAGTTAAAAATTTAATGATTTAATATTTATATTTTACCATGTATATTTTATCTATCGATATTCCTCATTATGTTCAGTTTTCTCAATTTACTTAGATAATCAGAATAAAAATACAAGAACATCTTCAAGTTGAAAGCTTTTTAAGCTGTAGCAACTTTATATTTTTAAAAGTTCTCACCGAGTCAGTAACACTGAAATCACATTCGTTCAAGCAATCTGGCACTGCATCTTAGAAATTGCCACCAGATGGTCTCACATTCCTTGATACACTCGGATTTTACGACACATTTTACCCCTCACACAAAATTTTCAGATATTTCAGAAAATACATTGAACACAAGCCAAAAAGGATTTGTGATCTGATAGACTTGCACAATAAATTGAAGTTTCTGAAAACACAAACTACTAGACAATCAGAGGATTTTAAAAATAACGGCCTATGAATATGGAGTTCAATTTATTGGAATAACTTATTGAAACTTATAAACCTCATCTTAATATATTATAATTGAAGATAGTAAGTAATAGCATGTAATTTCTTAAAACGATTGGAAATCACTTTTTGACGTCATTACAAATAAATGAATTAAAACTTACTATGTAACCACCAATTTATAAATATATACATATCAATATGTTTCGAAAGGAAGCTTTTCTCACCAGGAAAATACAAATAATGTTGAATTGATTCATTTGTGTTATTTCACAATTGATTAATTAAAAATAATATGTAGTATATTTGCACCACGTTCTAGAGTGAAAAATACTTTCAGTATCGCCTTGGTGAAAGATCACCATTCAGAATCGAAACGTTGCTTGAAATGGCTTTATCTGTATTTGGTGACCAGATCTGAATAGCAAAGTACTTCCCAACTTTCACTTTCCCATATCCTTCTCCTCCTCACTACCTTTAGCCTTAAAACATACTTCAACTACTTTCACTGGCTCCAGATGGTTGGGAGTAGCTGGAACTCTTGTGTGCTACTCAAATAAAAATTGAAAAATTGTAGAGAGTGAGATGATAAAACATAGATGATATTTGAATGTGAATGAAGTAAGAAGTTTGCCAAGACCGAGTTGTGTGGCGATCTATCATCTCTGCTTTATCCCGCCTTTTGGAAAGAATCTATGGAGTGAGCACCAACAATTCGTACGATTTTGAATTCGAAGTTTTAAATCTGAAATATTTTACAAAACTTTAATAATTTTTTAATTATTTTCTTCAGAAGCAACCACTTTGTGGTTTGACAACACTATTAAGGAGTTTATTTTCCATTAATAACTGCTCTTTTGTATAAATATTGTAGGCTTGTCTCTCTTTAATATTTATTATTATTAATACATGTTAATGTTATCTCCCTCATTACAATTAACATTTTTCTATTGTTGTCTCCCTCTAATGTTTTGTTCTCTTTTCTCTCTCTTTTGTATTCTTTTTGACTCTATTATATTATGTCACTATATATAGCCGATAACTCTGTATTTTTATTTAGTTATTGAATTTGCCCCGACAAAAGCGGTTTATAACAACGTGTTTATTTTATTTAATAATTTTTCACTTTTTTATCTGCCGCGTAAAACCAATACGGAATCAGTATTTACCAGTAAATAAACCGAAAAGGCTGTTGCGTTTTTTATTATCAGAAAAAATTCAGCAGTTATGATTTTCATTAAAATTGTTTGGCATATCTCACGTTGTGGGGGTGAGATATTTCACTTGGCTAAATTTAGATTTTGTGGAAACCGCAGTCGGCAATGTAAATTTCATTTGCATCGCAGTTTAGTCTACCAATTCAAGTTCTAGGTATTTCACATAAATTGTTCCAGTTACGAGTAGAAAATAGATAATGTGTCTATTCTATTATTAGTAAATATCTAAACGATAAATTCTCAAAATAAGAGGAATTCATAAGCGTTTAGTAGAATTTCTTGCGTCGCCTCAACTAAATAAACAATTGCCATTGTCCCAAAGGAGGTAGGTAGACGGGATCAATTAATAACTTAACTTTATAATTTTAAAAAATCCAACCATCCCCCGTGGACAACACAGTAAGCAAAACATTTTTGTAAAATCATAAAGTTAACCCAAGAATGAAAGCGAGGAGTAATATTAATTTTGTCAAAATTCTAACTAATTTTTAAGTGTCTACTGATGGCGGTAGCTTTCTTCAAGATATGCTTTCCTCGAGTTCTTTCCCCAGCAATGCGTTTGTCTTCATAGTAACTGGCTGCGCCTTTTTATCGTTGATAAGTTTTTTTTTTAAATTTTATGTCTCATTCTACGGTGACCTATTTAGTGAAATTTACTGGTCGCTTCTCAGACACAATAAACGAATGAATTACGCATACTTTTGCTAAATTCAAGCAATGAATAGGTTTATTATGAGTGATCGCAATATTTATTACCCCGAATGACATTGATTAATCAATCATTAATAAAGAAGAGAAAACGCTTAATTTAAAATCGGAATAAAATACATTTCTCGATTCCATTAATGAGCTAAGGAAGAAAGCTACAATTCTACGAATAACGTGATACAATATTAAAACTGTAGGTACGGCAGAATCATTTTAAAGAGATTCTGGTTTTCATAGTGGTCTAGTTTATCGTTAGACTTTTCAGGGTAAGAGTGGGCTGCGGGCCGTTGTTTTAAACTATTTCGAATGAATTTGAACCACTTTCGGTGTGCACCACTACACAAGTAATAATCTCTTTGAAATGATTTGCCTGTACAGATAAATCAGAATGAAGAGATTCTTGCTTGTGTAGCTCTGTACTGGATGAATTTTTATTTATTTATTATTATTTACTTTTTTAACGCTAGATTCGTCACCATTTTTTTATTATTAAATAACACTAACTTCAGAGTGGAAGATACTCTCAGTATCGCCCTGGTGAAAGACCACCATTCAGAATTGAAACGTTGCTTGAAATGGCTTTTAGCCGTGTTTGGTGACCAGATCTGAATAGCCAGGTATTTCCCCTTTTCATCACCTTCCTCTCCCCCTTCTCCTTCCCCTCCCCAATACCTTCAGCCTCACAACATTCCCCAATTGGGAACGCCATAGTCTCACTGGCTCCAGACGGTTGGGAGCAGTTTAGGACTCTTGTGAGGTATTCATGTAAAAAAAAAAAAAAACTATTATAAACTAACTAACTGTAGTAATTATTATTATTTCATTTTTTGTTTTGTCATTCCGAATTTTTTTTTCTGTCACTATTCTCCGAACAGATCCGATAGAAAGCTAGATGTGCTGGCGTAGAAACTGTACTCAGGTTAATTTATTTTTTCCTATTAAATATATCAATGAAGATTGTACAAACATTTCACCAAAACTAGAGTTTGTTTTTGACTGCTTTTTAAAATCGCCACCTATTTTTACGGGGAGTTTAAAATGACTTGCCTGCATCTAATTATATTTATACCTACTAAAGTCAACTGGAAATAATTTCATTATCTTACCGTTTCTTAAATAACCCTGCCAACCTCACTTAAAACAATATATCCATGCGTGAGTATTATATTTAATCATTTCCACGAATATATATTAAGTTATCACTATCAGAAAAACGAAGTGGTTTGGGACAGCGACTTCACAGTCGATGATTTGATGAAACTTCATTACATTAGTTTATGTAACTTATGGTTTACTCCAACTTTCTTTTTCATAGTTACATTGTTGACTTGGCGCCCATTTATTCAGATATTACCATGCTTACAAGATCACCTTTAAGTTTACCTTTGAGATTAACGCAAACCCTGAGATGAGATTTAGGTAATCTCAAATGAATATTAAATCTAGTGTCCCTTATAATATTTAATAAACTAATACGCTTTACTTGATGCTCTTTCATTTTAAAATCTTATAGGAAAGAATCAAGGTTATAAACAACACCTAAACCACCAATTCCAAAAACAAATATTATATGTATAAATAATCTAAACAAATTTTATTCGGTACATGTATTCAAACATAGTCTTCCCGTACGTAAATATTACTTACTTAAGTGTAATGTTATACAACTAAATCCATCATAACACTAGGATAAATACTTAATACAATATAAATTTAATACCATGTCATCAAATCTATACTACTACTCCGCAAAAATGACTTAATATAAAGCGATATATTCAAATTTAACCTACCCTTACGCAAATATTATCTACTTACCGAAACATAATGTTATACAACTAAACCTTTCGTATAACTAGGATAAATACTTAATACAACATAATCTTACTTAATACCATTTATGTATTCAAACCTAGCCTATCCACATGCCAATATTACTTACCTAACGTAATGCTATACAACCAAACCTACCGTACCGCTAGGATAAGTACTTAATACAACATCATCTTACTTAACACCATGTACGTATTCAAACATAGCCTATCCATACGAAAATATTACTTACCCAAGCGAAATATTATAACAATGTTATAACAAAGGTTGTATACAACCAAACCTTTCGTACCGCTAGGATAAATACTTAATACAACATAATATTCAATCCTATGTTGCCAAAACTATTCTACCCCTCTGCAAAAATGGCTTAATATCAAGCAATGCTTTAATTGTTGCTTACTTACCCTCGAAAATATAATAATTTTCATTCGCGTCGTGCTATAATGTTATTTTTAAGCGACCCATTTTGTTTTAATTAGTATTAAAATGTATTCCGTCCCGCGCTATTCCGCGCGAGTTCTACGGATTCATGAATAAAATTACGCAACCGAAGGTGGTTTCAACGTATCATATAATAGTCGAGGATGTAGCTTTATAGCCAAAATTGCAAATAATATTATAGTGTTATAATCTGACATGGTTAACTGGATAGTCAAAGGAGAAACTGACGAAAGGACAAAATCTTTTTAAGAACACCGAACACTGCGAATTTAATCATGTTAATCTGTAGACACAATGAAGAAATTTACAATTTGAATTATTCATCGGATAATCAACGTCTTTGCCATAGGTCACTCTGAGTGGTTTGCTACAGCAAGTGACTTAGCAGGGGTAGGTTCATGGGTTGAGATTTATCCAGATCTTAGTGGCGGATGGGCCTGCCTATCAACTGAGTGGTGGATTGAGCCGGACTCTCTTGGCCCTTGAAATTATGATTTTTTTTTTCATGTCCTATACTTCATAATTTAAAACAACAATAAATAAGATACTTCTCATACGTACTAAATTTTTACTTAGCCTTTAATTAAAAAATATATATATGTATACATATATTTAAAAATGTATATATGTTTATATACATACATTATATAGATATATTGTATTTCTAAAAAATTCCTTTTATTTTATTTTATTAAATAAAAGGAATTTTTATTTTATTTTATATTTTAAATTAGTGTATAGACACCAGAACCTCAAGTTCATGGTAGTGCTGTAGAAATTAAATATGAACAATAAATATTAGTACTCCCTCCCTAAACACGAGAATTTCTCAATTAGGGTGGTATTAAATTTGAAAAAAAGGAAACTAAAAGGATTATTTATTAATAAAAAAAATATATCATTCAGTTTGGATGGGTACTTTGGCCTCAAATCTAAAATTAAGTTATGTATGAAACGGGCAGCGCAGCCGTTCCTTTTAATACGTGTCTGAATTGGAAAATCAGTTTCGTGTCCAATTGGTAGTCTTATTAACCGGTAAAAGACGTGAAGGGCTTGGAGTTAGATAATACAAATGTGAAAAGTCGGAGAACTGAAGGATTAACAGATTTTACTGACTATCTCAGAATTAGGTTATATGGAAAAGAGTTTGTCTTAAACAAGAAATGACCGAAACAGGTAATATAATCATGCATTTCCTTAAATTTAAATAAAGCCTTCCCGATCGGTAATATTGATGAGAGATTACAAAATATTGAAACGCGTGGAATACAATCAAATTTCTCCGAGAAATACCATCTCACGTAAAACTAGTTAAATCAAATCTTTTGTATTTTTTCGGCATTCACTATATAGCAATTTATAGACATTTTACTTGTTAAATTTAAGTTAGTTGAATGGCACGGTTTGTTAAATTTAAGTTAGTGAATGGCACGGTTGTGTCGAAACCGGTAGCGAATTTAATAAATCAAAAATAGCACTTAAGTACTTAAGTATATAAAACTTCCAAACAAAAAATCAAATCTTATACGACGTAGTCACTTTAATTTTGAAGGGAAGTGTATGTTATGTCACCGATGGTTACATTTTTAATATTCGTACAATTTATAAATCGCTCCTAAAAAAGGAATAAATAACAAAAAATTATGAACGCTCCGGCTCTGACGTCATAGTAGCCGCTCCGGAATCACCGGAAGGGGAGGTCGATGGCTAAATGACAACCGGCGGTCTCAGTGGTTGAATGGTTATGATCTTTGGCACCGAATCCGGAGGTCGCGGGTTCAAATCCTCGCGTGCGGAAGTAAATTTTATTTGAATTAATTGTTATATTTCATAATTAATTCATTTGAAATTATATGTAGTATATTTGTATCACATTTCAGAGTGGTAGATACTGTCAGTGTCGCCTTGGTGAAAGACCGCCATACAGAATCAAAACGTTGCTTGAAATGGTTTTAGCCGTGTTTGTGATCAGATCTGAATAGACAGGCACTTCCCAACCTTCCTTTCCCCATCTCCTTTCTTCCCTTAATACCTTTAGCCTTATAACATACCCCAATTGAAGATGCCACAGTCTCACTGGCTCACCACGGTTGGGAGCAGCTGGGACTCTTGTAAATTAAATTTAAAATACAAAAATTAAAACTTGACATTATATTAAGTCCTTGGTGCCAACTAACACTTGAGATTGAGTCAATTTTTGTGAACTCTGCACAAGAGTCCCTAACTACCCGAAGTCAGTGGGTCTATGGCATCAATATTGGGATATAGTGTGAGACTTTAGGATGTAGGACGAGGAAGGAGATGAGGAGAGGAAGGATTTGATTTTACATTTTCTTCCCTTAAATTCATAACGGATTATAGTAAATTTAAAAAATGTGCAGTTTGATATCAAATTTAGTTTAAATTATTTTGAGTGGTAATACTTTCTTAAAATATTGTCTACCTACATAAAATTACGACAAAATTGACGATTTGTAAACTACGTGCGTTGGTGTGTTGTTTTTATTTTTACTTAATTTTTTACATTAACTCCACACAGGAGGGGTTGAGGAAAATAATTTCCCTCAAGGCCTATATATCATTCTCGGGGATGTAGTTTGGGGGGTCTTTTTAACGAAAGGAATGAGAGGAGGTTCTTCGAAGGAAAAAGGTATGAGGAGTTAGTAGGAATCTGGAGGTCAGAGTGTCCAGGAGTGACAGACGTATTAATCCACCATCCCACTGCGATGCAAGGCAATGGGCCGAGAGAGTCTCGCTGAAGAGGTCAAGGGGTTTCCCTCAATTCGCCTCTCCCGATCCGGCCCACCATCCTGTCCGCCGCCAAGACCTGGACAAACCTTACCCCATGATCTCGAGTACCCCTACTAAGTCACCAAACTAAGCGAAAAACTTGGGGTGATCTATTGCAGATGTGTTGGTTATCCAATGAATGATTTCCGGGGCGGCGATACCCATACCCGCCTCCTAAATTGAATATCATATATATATATAAGTAATTTTTTTGTAATAACACCTTAAGGATATTATAGGTCAAGCAATTAAAGTTGACCTAAAAAACACAAACTTTGAATGGTGTGTATTGGTAGATATGCATTCACTCCAACAGTGGTGATGCCCTTACGTCGCTGAGAGAACCCAGTCTCTTTTAAGGCCTTTTTATTGTTTAAAGTAAGTAAGGGTCGAGTAGATAATGTTAACTAACTAACTAACTAACTAACCATCACGCTGTTTCCCCGCAGGGATAGGCAGAGAGGACGGAGCGCCAAACAACTCGATCTTGGCATACACTTCTTGCTTCATTCACATTCATACAACGCCTCATACATTCTCTTCTGTTATTCCGAATTCTGACATGGCCCGACTCGAGTATTTGATTCACTTAGTCGTGCCATGTCTTTCTCGTGCGTGCCCGGCTTCTTCTTCCATTCACATTCGCGTCATATGTTCTCCTTACTCTCCTTTCTTCATTCATTCGCTCTACATGCCCAAACCATCTAAGCGTCCCTTTCTTAATCTTGCTCACTACGCTTATATCAGCCTTGCAGTCTTTACGAATCTCAACATTTTTCACTCGATCATACATGGTTTAACACACATTCGTCTCAGAGATCTCATTTCTATAATGTTGATAAATCTAAAAGCTTTCCAATGTGTTTATAACCTACCTGCATTAAATTTAAAAAAATTACAATTAGGTTTTTTATACATGCTGTATTCAAGCAATGCATCTGTGTGAGTTCTCCATAAGGGTCACCACGGTGTCGGTTTGCGGTTAAAAAAATCCGTTTAAAAATTTTGACGACTGTGCAAGTCAAGTTCTTTTTGGGCTTTACCGTGAAAAATGGATAAAGGTTTAACGGTGACCATTCTCACATATTCTCTTTGAAAATCATCGCGTTTCGCTTGGAAATTTCCCTGGCAGAATACAAAACTGCTCGTTGTTCACTGTATGACTACTATCGCGGGCTTCCAACTAGGAACAGTAGAAGAAGCCATATGTAGACTCGCCAAGGAAAATGCTGATATTGATGTTGTTGAAAGTAGAATATGTTACTTATGCTTAAAGCACTAGATTTCAGATGATCACCGAATTATGAACACAATAAACTTGGAATTGGATTTTAAAGCAAAATAGTATTCGAAATCTATTAATATAATATATTTATACATAAAAATGAATGATTATTTGTCTGTCCTCGATTTTCTCAAAAATTACTCCACCGGCTTCGCTGAAAATAGCACAGTTTATTCTCATTAATGCCAGAGAGGTTTAAAAGAAACCTAATTTTCAAAACTCTTGCTATAATGTTTAAAATTAGTATGAAAACCCGCTACATTTTATTTAGGTTGGCCATAGATAAACCACTCTGGTTAGCCACAGATTGCATATTCAAAAAAATAAGCTTTGTTTCGATAGAACATTTCCATAATTGAAAACTGAAGTAGGTAACATATTTATTTATTTACTTTTTAATGTAAATATATTTTGAAAAAAATAATTTTGTGTATAAAATAAAATTTTCAATTTAATTTTTTTTTGTGTCTTTATTTGGAGATAGTAGATCCCTGTCAAATAAATAATGGCACCCAAACGACAAACAAGAATTCACGACTTTTTATTTATTTTTACAGTAACTCCACACGGGAGACCAATTTCCCTCAAGGCCTAAATCATCTTTGGGAATGCTGTGTGGATGGTCTTTTAGAGGATAGGAAGGAGTGAACTTCATATCATTGTTCAAAAAAAAATCCCGAGCAAGGCCGGGTACACATCAACTAATACATGTATTTGAATGCAATTGAAGATTTATGAAATTGCTATTTATAATATTGAACATAAAATTCAAATAAAAGTGCCTCTTTAAATCAGTGACGTGCAGTACATGATTGCTGAAAAGCTGTCCTAACTAAGAAAAAACGGTTTCATGATAATCTAAAACACGTAAGAATCATCACACTCTTTAAAAGTGATTATAAACTCATGAAAAGTACGCAAAACTCGCACGACAACCTAACCTAACCTAACCTGATTAATATTTTTTTAATTATTTTTATCAATATTAAAAAATATATTAGGTTAGGTTAGATTTGGTTTTTGGGCTATTTTTTTTCTCTCTTTTATAATTTAATGACTTTATGTAATTTTTAAAAAGTGTGCCGAATAATACGTGTGTTGAATTATCCGGTCACCAAGAAAATCAGACCATGAAAAGAAGAAAAAAAAGTAGTAAAATTTCTGATGAAAACGTAATTTTTCTATTAAATAATCAATATTTTTTATATCATAATCATTCAACATTGGTAAATTGCTTTTATTTGTCAAATGTGTATTCTTTAGTTGTTACCTGACTGAGGGCAGTGCACTTGACTTCATCAATCTAATTTTTTTGCGGGGTACATTACGCAAAGCCACGCTTCAGAATTTCCGAAGTTCGCGACCTTCTAAGTAATTATAAATATTTGTAACTGTAAATAATTAAAATCAAAAATCTCAAATAAAATAATCTTCTACATAAGAACATACTTTTCTTTTCTTAATAACCTTCTAACAAATATAATTTAAACAGTAACTGTAATATCATGCAATCATGTAACTATAATATCATGACCTTGGGGTCATACTGGATAATAAATTGAATTTTAATAAACATATCGACCGTATAGTAACTAAAGCGTCATCTATGCTTGGTTTCGTCATCCGTGCCTGTAAACAGTTCAACGATATTAGCACTTTCAAAACACTTTACTTCTCTTATGTTCGCAGTATTTTGGAATATGCATCTCAGGTATGGAACCCAGGCTATGCACTTCATAAAAACAGAATTGAAAGCGTCCAAAATAGATTCTTGAGGTACCTAAACTTCCACTCTTTTAGATCTCATGTTAGCAATGAAGACTCCGCACAGTTCTTTAATTTACAGACATTAACCTGCCGAAGAAATATAGCTGATTCCGTAATGTTATTTAAAATCGCACGCAACCTAATTGATAGCCCTGATCTTCTCAAACGCCTACTATTTCATATCCCAAATCGTAACAGCAGACAGACACTTACTTTTTATATCCCTCATTGTAAAACCAATTCCAAACAAAACTCGTTTATCTACAGATCTACACACTCGTTTAACTTAAATTATTACCATATTGACATTTTTAACTCAACTACACGTGATATTAAATTAAAATCCATAATGCGACCACTCTCAAACTAGTTAACTTAAACCATCTTTTTACCTTTATCCCACTCCTATGTTCCCATCCACCCTCCCCTCCCCCGACTGATATTGTTTAAGCTAATTGATGAAAAACTGTACATTGTCATACTTCACTCATAGTATTTATCATCAGCAGAGGAAAATTTATAATTGGCATAATTTATTGTTTATATTGTTATATATATGAAAATTATGGATTTGCTGTTAATTTTCCCAAAAAAAAGTAAATAAATAAATATCCAGTGTTTTCTAATATATGTGTCCTGTGCGTACAAAATCATATCATATCAAGCGAAAACTTTGCAAGTTAGCATTTTAATCTAGAGTGATCTACCAGGTAAGTATGTTTCTGTATCTGTACATAATAAGATAAATCCTAGCAAGTAGTATTTGTACAGCGCAATTGAGGTGATTTTACACGAAAAATTTATTATTATTATTACTATTAAAAGTTTTCTTAAATAGTTGGGATTTGCGTGTGATTAGCAGCTGACCAAAGAAACTCCCACAACTGTAATAAATCATGCTTGTAAATAATACAAATTCTAGAACCCTTTCTATTCAGCTAATGAATTAAACTAAGCATGCATTATGCTTAAAGTTTCTTCAGACCGTTGCACCTCACAAACGACCAACTTTAGCCTCTGGAATGTGAATCACTTAGAACATAATTTTCAGATAACATTCTCAGAGCCTAGTTCTCTCCCGGCTCCCAACAGTAATCGCTAGACCGGTTTAAGTTTGCTTCTATTTACTTTGTACCTTATTATACATATATTTCTTACACGTCTTCATTTCGAAACAGCAACTAAGAAAGTCTTCAGTAATTCAATGCTCTTTCAAAGTTATATTATTATCAGCTACATTATATTGTGCCTGTTCCCAAGATGGAAATTGACGTTACCCAGTTTCTTTGAACTTTAATATCTCCGCTAGTTTTCATAAAAAACAACCTTAAATTTGAGCTATACCTAGACATACATATGTTGTTGTAATGATTTAAAAATTATTACAGTTTTTGTAACACTTGATGAAATAATTTTAATGTTTGATTTCGGATGTAACAATAAAAAAATCCTAGATAGCTTATTGCGATATAAACAAAAATTAAACGTGGCCAAATAATAAATATTTTGAATCATTGAAAACAGTATCAACAAATCTCAAATGAATATGAAACAGAAAAAGAGACAGAAAATATAAAGTTATTGGTCGCATCTGGGATTCTAAATCAAGACCTCTGTCTTAACGGGACAACATTCTAACCATTAAGCTAACAAGACTTAATTTTCAAAACCATTCCACCGGAAAATATGTGAAGATAACTCGAATACGATAACGGTAACGCAGGCATGTTATCTTGGGATCGGAAGGAAGTTTTCGAAGATGGCAACAGGAAGGATAACCCAACCTAACATTACCCAACCTAGTTGTATTGCTTCAGGAAGGTATAGTGACTCGTTCTGTTTATGTGCGAGGTGATACATTAATTTCTGTGTTCAGCCCCGTGAATAAAACATTAAAACAAGAATTAATTAACAAAATTTTAAATTAAAAAAAATTATAACAAATTAATAAACACACATGCAAAAAAAAAAAAAAAATATATATATATAATACATATCCTGTGTAATTTAATATGTATCCTGTATAATGTAATATATATCCTGTATAATATTTTCTGCCTGAACGTAAAATTAATAACATGTATATTTTAACGCGGCATCACGTTCATGGGTCAAATGCTTTGTACATATAGTTTGGTATTACAGATCGATGAACCGTTGAATACAATCTCTTAGCCATAGGTAATAATTTTAGATTGTATATAATTAGTGAAAAGATAGAGCATTGGAAAAAAAACCTTTGTACAGCGCCCGTGAGGTGATTTTTCACAAAAAACGGCGCCATGCAAATCATCCAAATATGAATATTATTGTTACATCTTGTTAGTTTTTTCTAAATTAGCATTTTAAACATTGAAAATATCGGTAGATACGAACCTTACATAACTCAACCCGCGGGTTATGAACATAACTCTCTAACAATGCATTTACAGGTCTCCGTAAATGGTAATTCTGTTTGAATTTTAAGCAGTGGCAGATGGTGAGTTTGACATTACAAAGTCCACATGCTAAATAAAGTAAATCCATAATTTAATGTTCAGGAGAACTAAATATCGTTGGTATCAGTCGCCCAAATTAACAACTTTGCATATTTGGGCGACTGGTCCAAAACTATTACATTAAGAAAAAACATTTATTATTTTCGTGACATAATTGTTTTCAAATAACACTCACAATCATGTTGAGTCGAGCATAGTACTGACAGATGATGCATTGCTTGCATAAATCATATTTTAAAGTATTCAACTTATCGAACAAGTAAAAGGGCTAACGTTTTTTTATTTTTTTCAATGCGTTTGACGGCCTCCATGGTCGAGGGGTACGGCTCTCGACTACGAATCCAAAGGTCGCGGGTTTAAATCCCGGCGTGCGCAAGTAAATTTTATTTAATTAACTTGTTTGTTTCACAGTTAATTAATTTAAAAATAATAAATAGTATATTTGCGCACGTTCCAGAGTGGAAGATACTCTCAGTATCGCCCTGGTGAAAGACCACCATTCAGAATTGAAACGTTGCTTGAAATGGGTTTTAGCCGTGTTTAGTAACCAGATCTGAATAGCCAGGTATTTCCCCACATCCCTCTTCCCCTTCTCCTTCCCCTCCCCAATACCTTCCCCAATTGAACATTAATAGTGCCATAGTCTCACTGGCTCCAGACGGTTGGGAGCAGTTGGGACTCTTGTGCGGTATTCGTATAAAAAAAAAATCTAATACTAGACGGCCTCCATGGTCGAGGGGTAAGGCTCTCGACTACGAATCCGAAGGTCGCGGGTTCAAATCCCGGCGTGCGCAAGTAAATTTTATTTAATTAATTTGTGTTTGTTTCACAATTAATTAATTTAAAAATAATATATAACATATTTGCGCACGTTCCAGAGTGGAAGATACTCTCAGTATCGCCCTGGTGAAAGACCACCATTCAGAATTGAAACGTTGCTTGAAATGGCTTTTAGCCGTGTTTGGTGACCAGATCTGAATAGCCAGGTATTTACCCTTTTCCCCACCTTCCTCTCCCCCTTCTCCTTCCCCTCCCCAATACCTTCAGCCTCACAACATTCTCCCCAATTGGGAATGCCATAGTCTCACTGGCTCCAGACCGTTGGGAGCAGTTTGGGACTCTTGTGCGGTATTCATATAAAAAAAAAAAATTTAAAAAAAAATGCAAACACACAGCAATTTTATTGATCCTGGCACAATCAATATTTAACTAAAAGAAAATTAAAGGTAAAAAAAAATATCACTGTATAAAAGAAGAAGAATTATGGCCGACTTATTTATATATTGAAACATTACGTCTATAAAATCATTATTATTTTCATCTGTTTCACTGAATTACAATAAGGCGAACTTAAACTATAACTGAAAATTACATATCATTACATACTTTTTTACTGTTACATTCATTAAATATATATTCAATTACTAATATTATGTAGTTGCTGAACTCATATTACCCGCACATAGGCTTCCATTTTTTTAAGAAATATTATTTTACAATCAAAATGCATGATTTTTATTCAAAATTATGGAAAAAATATAGGAAAAAAAAGCAATCATTCGACCCAGATAAGAAACGTATTCAACATTAAGAAAAGTTTAATTTTAACGGAAAGACTGTCGATTATTTTAGGTTTCTTGAAATAATTAATAAAAGTAACTCGCTGTATAAACTTCACGAAAGTATTTTGAATACAAAAAAAACATTAATAGGTTACTCCCTTTTTTGCTAATGACCGGGAGTAACCAAGACAAAACGATGTTCCTCAAAAAGTGTCGTTCGGGTGAACTCTAACTGTGCGCTACACCTATAATTAAATTTTGCAACATTATGTATTAAAAACTACTCATATTTTGAATAAAAATTTAGAGAAATGTTTTCAATTATTCGGTGTTTAATGTTAAAAATATTTCACTTAAAAATCGGCAGAATATCGACATGTTAAATTAAGAATTAAGAATATCGACATGTTAGTTGTTCGACATGTTAAATTTACATTTTTGTTTAAAAAAATAATTTTTATTACACAAGCATCTTTAGCATTGCTGCTCAATGGTTAGATTGGGTTTTCAAAATTGTACCTAACGTGAAAAAAAGGTTTCGTAACATCAAAGACAGCCTTCTAATGATTACCCACAGTTTCGATCTGTGAAAACGAAAAAAAATCTTCAAATTGGGATTGTGTCGTTGATATGCAAAAAGAGTGAAATAATTAAAAAAAAGAAATTCTTAGGAAATCAAATTGAATTTTTTATTTTTAGAGGAAATTCATCATTTGGTACTACTGTGTTAGTTTAGAATAAAAAATGTGTTTTTTTTTCAAACTTAAGCGAATGTAGCTTGGAATACTAATATTATTAAGTTTATTTGTAAGAGGGTTATAAACATCACTATTTTGGACTTATGACATTATTCTTGGTAAAGGTTATGTATAATTAATACTGATACAAGTCAAAATGTTACATTATTCTACCAAAATGTTTATGAAAACATTGGTCCAAACTGAAATTTAATGTTATCACTGCTAATAATTCTTTTTAATTGTTGAAATGATATAAAATAACAATAATAAAATCAATAATAATTAATTTATAATAAATGAATTAAAAATTACTTTGTAATCACCACTTTAAATGTTGATATGTACATATTAATAAAGTGGTCATTACAAAGTAATTTTTAATTCATTTATTGATAATGACGCTATGAAGTGGATAACAATCTTTTGAAGAAATTATAATAATTCATTTCTCCAAAACCACTGTATTTAACATGTAAATATTTACATGTTTCAGGAGCAAAGCCCCACTCTTCAGCATAATAATAATTATTATTTTTAGTAATAATGTTTAAGTAAATTGTTTATCCCGAAGAGTGGAGTTTTGCTCCTGAAACATGTAGATATTTACATATTAAGTATAGTGGGTTTAAACAAAGTAATTATTAATAATTTGATAATCATTCTCACTACAAGCATCACGTCTGTGGAACGAACTGCGCTCTGACGTACGGAATGCTCCCTCAAAGCACATTTTTAAGTGAAAACTTTATTTTCTTCTTTTCACCAGCATTAAAATGGTTAATTCCCACCCACTTTAATTCTTTCCCTTCCCTCCCTTATTCCTTTCATAAGCGAGGGAATAATTTAAAAATACATTCCAATATATTATTTTATAAATAAATTTGTTTAATTGTTTTCCCACATTACGATTGAAAAGTCTAACTATGTGGAGAACGCTGCAATATTATTCTACCCTGTTTATTTTATCAAGAGTTGCTTGGTAGAAATTGCCACTGGGAAATAAATCCGCCCATGATAAATATATATCTGTATCACGTTTAATAAATGTGTACTATGAATGATTTCGAGTTAATAAATAAACAAAATAATCGATGTGCGTCCACTTCCGCGGTTCCGTATGAACTACTGATGATGTTTAGATAGTTCTGAAAGAATCCCAATTCTGGGCTGGCGGCGAGGCTAATCTGGAGATCCAGATGAGAAAAAAAGGTGAAGGAAGGACTGAAGAGAAACGGGAGGATGCCACGAAAATTGAATAAGCCTACCTTGTTCTTGGGTATCCTTTAGAACTTAATTCACCTCACTGAAAACTTCACGGTAATCCAGAATTGGCCAGATGCTCCTATCGGATGTTAAACTCCTTTGTTACCTGCCCGACGAGCGTTAGAGTTCGAACTGAAGCTGGCAATATCTCCTTCCAGTGACAATAAGAATCGGATCGTGTAGGGAGGGGTGGGTAGTCAACTATGTGACAATTATGCATTTAAGATGCATAAACAGATGCATTATTATTACCTAGGACCATTGGAGATATTCTTTAAATAAAAATAGTAACTCTACTCCCATCTAGCGACTAGGAATATTACACAAGTGTTACTCTGCAAGATAAAAAGGTTATTGAACATGGAATTTTTTTTCAGATATAACGAAAATAATGATTTTTGAGATGTGTCACTCTTCTTGCAAACCGACGATATGTGTACGTCAATATATTAATATTGATTTATGTTTTTAACCCCTAAAAGTTACTCAAAGGTTTCGAATTTTGATAAAATAGGTCACCAATGATTTTACATACCGAGTGGGAACTAATATTGTAATTTCTCACTAACTTTGAGCTCCCTAAAAAGAGCTTATTACTTTCGAATTTCATATTAACCTTTTTTACGTTTATCAAAATCAAAATCGAATACTTTGAGATTACGATATTTTAAAAATATTTATAATGTTTGCAAGTTGGCACCAACTACTGTCATTTTTCTCATGTTGGTACATTAAAAAATATATAAAAATTTTATCAGTACATTTGCATCCAATTCCAAAGTGGTAAATACTTTGAATATCACCCTGGTAAAAGACCGCCATTTGAAGTCGAACGGATGATTTATATACCATTACATTATTTCTGTTTGGGAGCGTAGGTTCGTATCCTACCGGCTGCGTAGGTAGGATACGAACTCGTAGGCCGTAGGTTCTCGATTTAAAAAAAGCATGTTACTGTTTACCAGTGGCGTGCATTGCTCTATGATTAAATGTAGGCTATGCATAGTTCAATGATTTAAAAAATTAAAAAAATAGTCAGAAACTAATATTTCATTGTTATCTTTACAGATGGCACTGCAACACACAATTTTGGATGATTGCTTTGATACCTTCTTGCATCATAGCGGTGGTGTTGTAACTAAAAAAGAAGACAATTTTTAAAAAGATTAAAAATCTACAGTATTTTAAAAACGAACGTTTCACAAGCGGTATGTTTCACGCGTTAGTCAAACTACTAAAAAGTCGGTTATCTGGATTTTTTGTTTAATATTTTTTTAAATTTATAAAAAAAGGGAAACAATGTGCGGATACATGGCTTTGCGTTATGTATCGGGCATAAATAAATAGAAAACTTTTGATTCTAGTTGTTCGTTGACTTTCCTCATAATAGCCGTTCTATCTCCCTTTCTCTAAAGGTCAGACTGTGTTTTAGAAAGAAAGAACTCCAGATCTCACTTTACATCATATTCTGATAGTAGACCGAAAGTGTTATGTCATATAGTTGACCGTGAGTCAGTTTTAACGTAATGTATAAATTCGTCGATACAATTTATTAATGTAGAACTATAATGACAAACAAATATTAAAAACGTTATTTAAAAATTATTTTCAACAGATATTTATCGTTTTTTCCTTATATATTATAATCTTATCTTTTTTTTAATAGTACGTTTTTTATTGTTAGGCACAGCTTTTCAGCCTATATGGAGTCCATGTTATTGCTGTTTACAGCGTTTATTATATGGCGGGAGCTGACGACCAAAGAGAAAATGAACTAACCCTGCCCACGCTTTTATAAATCACTCCAAGCATTCTTACTCGGTTGCAAGTGTCAATCTATTGTACACTCTACATAATGGCAATAGCCGTATTTAGTGACCAGATCTGGAAAGGCAATTACCTTACAACCTTCCACTCTTTCATCTCCATACCCTTACCACTTCCTTCGGCCTCATCATTGTAACAATAACTTCAAAAATTAACTGTATTTATTCACCAATTAAGAGAATTCATTGCACTGCTAATAAACACAGTGAGGTGGTCGATATATTTGGTGTTGACAAACTTGTAAGTTTTAAAAATCAAATAATTTCAGTCCTACTGAATAATCAATTTTACTTAATGTCATATGTTATGGATTTTCACAATAAGCAAAAACACATTGTGAATTGGCATGATGAATTAAATGAAAATACATTTTATTTGAATCCACGTTTATTTCTGTATAAATACGTCGACTAGTTTCGATTCAACTTAAAATAAACTAATTATATAGAGGTAAAATAGGGAAAAATGAGATACGGTATTATTAAAAGGTAGACAACAATAGAACGATAGAAACACACAATACAATATACGTAATTATACAGACCATGGGAAAACCACGAAAGACAAAGAAGGTAACAGAACGTCAAGTGGATTGTTTGAGGGGAGGGAGAGTTTGAGGGGAATGGAAATATGTCTAAAATTGAACTACGGGTTAATTTTTATTGATTATTTATTTGATGACTATGATACATTATTAATGATTTTTTCATTTTCAGGGTTCCTACGTTACTTAGCCGTAGGCTTATTCCAATTTTGTGTAAAATATTTATTCCCGTAGTTTGATGAAACGAATGATAAATATTAGATGAAATTCAGAAAAACCTATATTATTTAAACATGGCATGTGTTCTTTGATGGTGTAACCCATATAAAATGAACGGCAATCATTACAAATGTGTTTATAAACACCAGGGTGGTTCATATTATTTCCTTTGCCTTTGCAGTACCAGTGCAAATATGATATACCCTAAGTATTATTATCGGTCTGTGTCTTGACTGGTTTATATAACACTTAACCCTATATACTGTATATACTTGTTTAATTTTGTTATATTTACTTACATTAAAATGAGTCATTAAACTGTCAGAGGAAGGAATAAGGTACACTGAATGCTCTAGAAATGAGATATCTTAGGCAAATGTGGTAAAATCATGTGTGATCGAGTGAAAAATGTTGAGATTCGTAAAGAACGCAATCTCGATTTAAGGGTAATATTAATAAGACTAATTAGGTGATTTGTGTATGTAATGAGTAAGATTAATAAAGCGACGCTTAGATGGTTTGGGTATGTAGAGCGAATGAATGAAGAAAGGAGTGTAATAACAATGTATGAAGCGAATTTTAATGGAAGAAGCCGGGGACGCCCGAGAAAGACACGGCACGATCAAGTGAATCAACTACTTGAGTCGGGCCATGTCACAAGTCAGCATAATAGAAGAGAATGTATGAATGTGAATGAAGCAAGATCGAGCAATTTGGCAGTCCGTTCATCCTGCCAACCTCTGCGAGAAAACAGCGTGATGGTTAGTTAGTCAGTTAGTTCGTTTAGTGAGTTATACTACATACTTTAATATTATTAGTTAACCATTGCGGTTCAATGTGGTAATTTCATGCTTCATATTCTGTGTATTGTAGTTCGGTACAAGTTTAATTGTTTGCTCCTTGTTTTGCATCTCAATGATAAATGACATTATTGTGAATGTATTTATGATACTACTACTTGTATTCTGTTTATATATTACTTCTGTACTTACATAATGTTATCTACTTTTTTTTAAAATACATTCAAAAATACGTGTTTGGAATTTTTATTTACTATGTACTTTTGCTACTTTTAATTTATTAATTTCGCTACCGGTTTTGACACAACTATGTCATTCACTAGTGTTCTTAAAACTAACTTAAATTAAACAAGTAAAATTATACAAACAAAATGTCTAGAAATTGCTACTTAGTGAATGCCGAAAAATTACAAAAAATGCATTCATTCGGGTTATTTTTTACAATTGCATTTTATATAAGTTTTACAACTAACTAACTAACCATAACGCCGTTTCTCCAAAGGGGTAGGCAGAGAGGACGGACCGCCAAACAACTCGATCTTTAGTTTGTTAGTTCGTTGGTTGATACGAATTATATTACAATATTTAAATTATTTCTAATATTTTTTTCTTTTTCTAACATTAAGAAATTTACAGTACGTAGGTATGCATAAATTTACATGGTATTTGCTTTCATGTTCTACGAAGGTAGAATGATCTGACTTTTGTTTTTATTTTCGAGCCGCTTTTTAAATCTTTAGGTAACGCTTTAAACATTTCAGGAATTTTATGCCTCTTTTTTCTATCTCCGTATACAATATGTGATTTATTAATGATGTACATTTGCGCTTCTCTGTGCCAAGTAGGGTAGTTGTGGTTCACATGTATTCTGAATTCTGTACTATAGAACTATTCCATGTAAACGCCCAATAACTTATCTTTTCAGAAAATAAATCAACAAATTAAAGAAATACTAAACTGATTAGCTAGGCCAACCAGTTAGTGCTCACCTAAAGTCACTTATAGAATGAGTAAATTATTTCACGCACCGGTGCGCAAATGCGTCCACATCGCGCAACACTGTAAGTAACTAAAAGCGTAAAAAGTTGATATCTATTAAAAATGGTCCTAAAAATTATAAGTATTTCAAATAAATACCAACTCATCTTGTGTCACCAATCTTCTAATAAATGTAAGATCAATAGAAAACGTGGATAGAATAGGGACCGTAAAAATCGTATCTTGTAAAAGCTTAAATTTTCAAATAAACTGTGTTCATCTGAAGCGACCTACCAGGTAAGTATGTTTTCCTGTACCTGTTTGTACATAATTAGACAGAGAATATGAAGTGATATTTGTACAGCGCCCTTCGGGTGATTTTTCACAAAAAACGGCGCTATGCAATCATGCAATTATTAATATTATCTAACAATAACTTTGTTTACATCACTTTTATTGGTTATATACTTTTTCCAACCGGGTTTCGCTACTACCGTACCTTCGTCAGGGCAATATAATATTAAACTATGAACTAAGGTACACATGTGTTATGGATTGATAAAAGCGGCAAGTGGAGGGCCAAGGGTGGGAGATCAGCAGGTACCTCTGACAGGGAAGGGCGTGTACTTTGTTTATTGGGAATAATTTAAGGATTGGACTTTTATTTAAATTTATTTGGTTATAATGAGTCTAGTATTAGTGTTTTTGGCTTTCCTTATTTCTAACGCTTCTAAATTATCTAGTCGAATGCCTATTCCATTTTTATGCAGTAAACTAGTGCCTGTATTTTTATTGAATGTGTGGTCTGTTTCTAAGAGGTGGTTGGCAAATTCCGAAAACCCATTATTATTTAGACATCTTAAGTGTTCTTTTACCCGGATATTAACATTACGCGACATTTTGCCTACATAAAAAGCCCGGGTAGTCGTTGCATTGAAGTGAGTGTCCGAGTGGCCTAAACCGTCTTCTTTATCTTTACAATTAATTAAAAATTTACCTTTATTTTTATCTGTGTAAAATGCTGGTTTAATATCTGATAGAAGGTTTTCAATGCTTTGTTTAGAAAAGTTATTGATATATAAGGTTCTACGCCATTGATACGGTTGATTATTATTATTTATTATATTATTATTAGGGGGGGGGGGTACTGTTGAATAAATAATTATCATTATTTGACGACATTCTTTTAAGTTTTTTATTTAGGATCTTATTGACTAAGTTTTCCTGATGACCGCTATTTATTGCGATTTGTTTTCTTATTGTTTTATTTTTTAAATTATAATGTCACATCACCAAGTTACCGCTTCATATGAAAATATAAAAAAAAAAAATTATCATTATCAGGGAGTTGATGAAAGAAAAAAATAATTACGTACCCCACAGTGACGATAACAATAAAATATATCGCCTTTATGGCAAAAGTGAAATGATAAAATGTTTTTTTTTTAAACCTTGAAAAACCTAACCAACCCCTAAAGTATCACGGTATTCGGATATTCGTTATATATTCACGTAGTACAACCATCATAAAAATAAAATACGATAAATTATGAATTCCATTTCGATAGTATTTGATAGCACAAAGAAAAGTAGGGTTTTGACTCTAATAACTGTCATAAATTCCGGCACCAGGAAAAATGACAAACCACAGGGATTCCTTTATCTAGGAACGTTACTCCCACGGAAACATGCATGCTCTCTACAATACGAGCAGTGAACAGAATATTCCTAGAAGTGAGATGTATCCCAAAACCATAACAAGCCAGGCCGGGACAATGAATTAATTTTGTTTTTTATTAATTTAGGATCTCTTTATCCTCCTATAGACCTATGGTGTACTTCATTCTGCCTTAACGTATAAATATCGCATTTCGTACTATAAACTACAATCTCTGTCAGTCAGACGTAAACATTTTGATGTACTCCTTTTGTACAAAATTATGAATGCCGCAATTGATACACCAAACATTTTATCACAAATCAACATTAACTTGAATCCGAAGGTCGAGGGTTCAAATCCAGGCTTGCGGAAAAATTTTAATTAATTAATTAGTGCTGTTTCACAATTAATTCATTTAAAAAATGTAGTACATTTGCGCACGTTCGAGAGTGGAAGATACTCTCAGTATCGCCCTGGTGAAAGACCACTATTCAGAATTGAAACATTGCTTGAAATGGATTTTAGCCGTGTTTAGTGACCAGATCTGAATAGCCAGGTATTTCCCCACCTTCCCCTTCCCCCTTTCCTTCCCTTCTCCAATTCCTTCAGCCACATAACATTCCCCAATTGGTTATGCCATAGTCCCATTGGCTCCAGACGGTTGGGAGCAATTGGGACTCTCGTGGGGTATTCATATAAAACAAAACAAAAAAATACACCAACAAGAAAATCAACAAGGAGGATAAAATACATTTTTTATATGATATTAAAACCTACCATACAAATACGGGATATTTCTCTCTTTCACCGCGGATATTAAGAAATTACAATATTATACATTGCTCTTATAATGAAATAGACATTTTAATGACACAATTAATCAATTAAAAAAAAAAACAGTTTTACCACTAATATCAAACTGATAATGTGATGATGCCCTTTGTTAAGTACCAAAACAGTGTACTATAAGCACAGGTGACAATAGGGAGTAGTTTTTACACCTGCTTATAATATGTTTTCGATCATTCACTTGTTTGTCATTTCATTTTAATCATTTTTTGAAGATAATAATTAATTATTATTGCTTTTTATACATTCATGTATGTAAGTTTTGGGCATATTGCCTGTTTTATGTATAACATTACACATTATACAACGTTTTAAAAACTTGTAACGATGTATTTATAAAAATTGCCAAAATCAATCGGCAATTTCGCTTTAGCGCGAATTTCTTAATTTTATAGTGATAAATGCGTATTTTGTCATTTTCACGGAAATAACGTGAAACTTACAAAAATCTACATAATATTTGGCGTTTTTAATATTTATTTAATTATGGTTTCGACAAGATTGAATAGCCTTAATATGGAGCGCAGCTACTTTTTTTTTTATTAATTTAAAGAAAAGTAATTAAAAAAAAAAAAAGTAAAATTATGCCGTTTTGTTGCAAAATACAACTGCTTTTGAAAATTTTCTCAAAAATAACACGAATTTTACGAAAAATAATTTTATCGATTTATAAAAAAATTACAGAGGAGTATCTTATGTAGATAAGAGGTCAACTTATTTCAGTTTCCTGACCTGGGTTTGGTGGTTTTGTATATCCCAGTTTGAAAGACAACAGATGTCGTCAATTGACATTAGACCTTGCGACTCTCAGGCCAATGAAATTGATTTTCGGTTGAAGAAAGAAAATATTCGATATTAGATAATGTTTGCTCGAGGAAACACTGAGCCGATTTCAGGCACACCGAAACACCCATAATACACTTCTGTTAGCTTATATCTTCAGTGAAAAAGAGAATTTAAACTACGCCATACATCTTTCAAAGATTATTTTATAAATGAGCTACTTGCATTATGATTTCTTTTTTTTTGTTTCTGTTCCGGATTGATTTTCTTGTCATTTTTTTTCTTCATTTTAATCGTACTTTAAACCTATTTAGATGACCATAGATGTTTACGGACGTATGACCAGTTATATTCATTTTTAAGGGATACCACGTGGAGTACTATGATAGAAGACCGATTCATAATAAATAAATGAAAAAAAAAAACATAGATATTTCATGGTACAGTTTAGTAATAGTTAACCCCCAGTGTGTTTAAAACTAAATAACTCAAAAAAGACAATATCTGTCATTGGACTGTCAAAAGACGAATCCGAATTTTCATTATTTTATTTACATGAATTCATCCGGTGTTGCGGTTAATCCACATTGTTAGTATGAAAATGGCCTTAAACTTCGAAACAGGTGTCACAATAATAAAAAAAATAAAAATACTTGCAGAACTTAATAATAACATTATTAAATTTGATTCACATTAAATTAAAAAAAATAAAAGAAGTTCTACGAATTATAAACAAAAACAATTGATGATTTCATCCAATTAAGATTTGATTCATGATCGCACAACTAAATCAAATCATTAAAAACCAGCTTAAACTTTGGCAAAAACAATGTTTAATATTAGAATCGTTACTTATACTCTCGGTTTTATTTGTCCAAGATCAAATTTAAAAGCTGGCCTATGGAACTTATGCTTTAAAAAAATTGTGTTAAGTTTTATAAAATTATCTAAAACATGAGTATTCAGATCATTTTGTTAATATTACGAAATTAGTTAAAAACACATTTTTTTTAATCGGTGTAAAAAAATGACGTATAAATAATATAAATAAAAAAGCATGCATTGTGCTCATTGGTCACGAACGTAGACTGCCTCACTTATATTCAAAATTATATTAAAATTATGACAAATAAAAAAGGAAACCAACTTTTTAACCTTTTTTTAACTTGACATTTGATAGACTAATATACTTTATCAAGTGACATTATTTTTTTGTTTTGATGGAATTATTATTAAAAATCAGTCAGTAAAATTTTGCAATGCCAAATTTGTTAGGAAATTATCCGTTGGAATGAATGTCTTTCTTAAGTCTATCATGTATGAGTATACATAGCAGTAAAGGCGAAAGTATATTTCAGCTTATTTTAGGACAATTCCCATAATATTATATTATAGTTACATATTACTGTAAAAAAAAAAATTATTGAAGAATAGGAAAAATATGGTGCTGCATAATATACTTAAGAATCAAAGTGCAAATATAATAATAAAGAAATAGCACATAATACAGGGTGTCGCAAAACTACCGTTATGGTTTGAAATGAAATGGCAAAATCAAGCCGTTGTTGGTAGTCTATCGGCTTCAATTCTTGCACAACCTGAACCTTATACGGGAACATGTGAAATGTGGCCAAAATCCTCTGAACGGACCTCCGCGATAGCCCCAGTTAAGCCGAACGTCTTCTTGTTGATGTTTCTGGACTGTCCTGCACACTATCCACAACACGTTTGATATTTTCTTCCGTGTGGACCGTACGTGGTCTTCCGGTACATGGAAGGTGTCTTACTGTACCATGTTGTCGAAAATTTGCAACCAGGCGGTGTATTGTTGGCGCTGAAGGTCCAGTACGCACATTAAAAAAACGACGATAAGCACGCTGCGTCAAAACAATTGACAGTTGATTTTCAAAATAAAATTCAACAATTGTTGATCGCTGTCCTGTTGTGTAGTGTTCCATTTCAAATTCCCCAAGTTTTCTTCACAAAATTCTGAAATCAAAATAAAAAATATAAATAAATTTAAAAAGTTATGAAACATTCAAACCATAGCGGTAGTTTTACGCCACCCTGTAGAAAATGCAGTCTCCGTTTGTCAACTGGCTAAGATCCTCGACTACGAATCCAGAGGCCGAGGGTTCAATTTCCGATTTGCGCTAATAATTTGTTTTATTTCACAAATAATGAATAAAATAAAATACAAATGAATTAAAAATTACTTTGTCATCCCCAATTTATTAATATATACATATCAACATGTTTCGAAAGCGAAGCTTTTCTCGTCAGAAATATACAGAATATTAAAAAAAATTTTTTTTGCAAGTTTTACATACAAATTCAACCGGTTCACAATTAGACAAATTTGAAATTTTGGAAATTATAAAAAGTGTTAATAGTCAATTAAATGTGATTAATAATCAAACATTTCTTAAACATAGCAGCTATCTCTTGAATTTATTTCTTTTTTTTTTTAAATTTCTAATATGAATTTGTTATTCATTGTGTTATAATAATTTTAGATTAATTACTGAACTACTTTAATCAATTTTTGTTTATGTTTATAATTTGTTAATTCTTACATTATTGTGGTCTATGTTTATCATTTGTCTATTACTTGACATTATTTTTTTTTATTCTGTATATTAATGACGAGGAAAGCATCGCTTTCGAAACATGTTGATATGTATAAATTAATAAAGTGGTGATTACAAAGTAATTTTTAATTCATTTATTAATAATGGCGCCAGAAAGTATATACCAATTTTTTAAGCAATTACAAAATAATAGTTTCAATTGATTTTAATAACTTATTGAAACCTCATTGTAACATTTAATCATTGATGTCATATTTTTTTCTGTTTATTTTTTTTTCCTTGTTTTTTATTCGGTTCTGTGTTTCATTTAGGAAATGTTAATATTATCTTCTTCAATTATTTAATATTAAAATGAGGCTTATTAGCTTCAATAAGTTATTTAAAAAAAAAAAAAAAATATATATATATATATATATATATATATTCTTTCTAGACTTGCAGAAAAGTCAAAAGATGTCCCATGTATATAAACAGTTGATAGGAATATTCGAGACACTATCTAGATTTAAATTACATTCTGGTAAAATTTTGCAATCGTCATAAAAGATTTGCCAAAATTATGGAATTTAATGGAGTATAATATTGACATGACTTACTCGTAAAGTTGAGGTATGATATCGATGTGAATGGCGTAAAGTGAACTGGTCTCATTACTTCAGTTGGTAGAGCGGTTGTCCCGGTAAGACAGGGGTCCCGGGTTCGATTCCCAGATGCGACTGATAGCTTTTTATTTTCTTTATTTTTTCGGTTTCGTGTTTTATTTAGGATTTGTTAATATTATCTTCTTCAATGATTAAATATCCAGAAATGAAGATAATTTAGGAATCGTCTGATGAAATACTACCATTCATAATTAAACGGTTCCTTGAAATAGCTTAAGCTGTGTGTGGTGACCAGATATGAATAGGCAGGTACTTTACAACCACCCCCTTAACAATCTCCTTCTATTCTCCGATCCCTTTAGCCCTACAACATATCACAATTTGGTATGCGACATTCTCACTGGCTCCAGTTATTATGGAGTAGTTCGGATTCTTGTGCCATATTTAAATTTTTAAAAAATAACACAAATAAGTCGATAGAATAAAAAAACAAATAGTCGTTTGTACATAATTTTCCTGAGCACATGTTTTTAAATTCAATGAAAATACTATTCATATTAAATACACCTTTTTATTAACTCGTTAAAATTTACGGAGGTTAAAAACAGAAACTTTGAGAGTTGATACAAAAGTGGTAATTTAAACTACTCTGTCTTGTGTTGGTAAACCATTACCTTGGCGATATATCGTAATTGTTTATAATTGCGTACACCCCCAATAATTAGTAACAATAGACGTGTCTGGACCATAAGTATGATGAATATTTTTAAAAAATTTATTTTTATTTAATATAAAAAGAATTCAGTAATGTAATAACTTCAATTTAAAACAAAAATTAAACGTAGTTCTGCGAATTAAACACGAAAACAATTAATACGTGAATGCATGATTGTGTATCATATATTATTTATGTTTTCTAATTATGAATGTGGAATATAGCTGCGTGATAGTCAATTCTCTAAGGCGTGTTATGCAGATACTTTAATAGTACGTAACTGCCGACCTTGTACAAATCGCAAGTGCGTCCCGTTGTAGAATTTGGCAACCACCTCTGGTCAAGAGACCTAAAATATCAGAAAAAACCGTTGACTTGCAAAAACGGGCTGTCCGTTTGATAGATTCGCTTACCTTAATAAACGGATTGCAATTTTTGGAGCACAGACGTCAGGTGGGAATGCTGTCCTCGTTCTACCGGTATTTCAATGGAAGATTTTCTGAGGACCTAACGTCATTGATACCTTAGGAACCGGTGTATAGTCGGGAAAAACGACAAACGCGTGCCCAACACTTAGGCCTGAGTGAAATTATTATTTATTTTTGTTCCATAGGCTTGAGGGAAATTATGAATTATTATTTAAAATGTTAAAATGAAAAAAAAACAACTGAAATACTAATTTAATCGATGAAGAAGATAATATTAACACATCCCAAAATGAACCACGAAACCGAAAAAACAGAAATTAAAAAGATTTCAGTCGCATCTGGGACTCGAACCCAGGACCTCTACCTATCCGGGGTAACCGCTTAACCAACTAAGCTAATGAGACCAGTTCAATTTACGCCATTTACAGCGATATCATACTTCAAGTTCAAGACTTGTTAATATTATCCTCCATTTTTATAAATCCCATATTATTGGCTGCTATCTTTATGATGATTGCAAAGTTTCATCCCGAACTCAATTGCAATTTTTAATTTCTGTTGTTTTTTCGGTTTTGTGGTTCATTTTGGGATGTGTTAATATTATCTTCTTCAACGATTAAATATTACAATGAGGTTTACAAACTTCAATAAGTTATAAAAAATAAATTTAAATATTAATTCATCAGTCACCGGATAATTAAACACGGTTAGGTTAGGTTACCGGGCTAGTTTTTTTTTGTTCGTCCTTTTACAGACTTTATATCGCTTTTCAAAAATGTGCTGATTCATACGTGAATTGAATTCTCCTGGAACTTAATTCACCTGCTGTTTGATTGTACTGCAATTTATTCTGTATTATGCATAGACATTGAATTTGTTTGTCACATATTTTAAATATTTTTTATCGTATCGTATAAATTCAATCTATACTATCTACTAAATTTTTAACACAGCATATGTAAAATCACCAAAATGGCGTATATAATATAAAAAATAAATAAGTTTTTATTTGTGAACGATACAGAAAATGAAATGGAATAAACTTTATCTTATCAAAACAACGTAAAGCGAAATATCTGACAATACAAACGTGTAACGTGAAACCATGCATTCGAGCAGTGTATCCAAATTGGATTCGAAATTGAAGACATATTGTCCATTTTCTTTTTGATACTGTTTCAATGGCTTCATTCCTCAATAGGCAAAGCAGAACAGGTGAGAATATATTATTTACACGTGCAAATGTGTAGTTCCGGGATTGAACACGGGTTAACAGTGTACAAGGGTCAGTATACAGTGTACATATAAAGGCACTTTTAACCTTTAATTTCCGCTGCTGTTAATCGAGTCGACAAGGTCTCTAATCAATTGAATATCTTTGTAAACATAATAAACTTACTTTACGTATTCCTCTTCAATATATTTATAATGTTAACCCTTACCACTCTATTATTTTTTAATATTTAAATAATTGTGTATCTCTAATTTAAATAATGTCAAAATATTAATTTATTGATAGGCAGTTACAAAAAGGTTATTTTACAGTAAAAAAACGGGAAAACAGTCAAAATCTTATTCAAACGTGAATTTAAATGTTTTTTATCGAATAATAAAAAGAAACAACGTCACGTGTCAAGTTTTGCGCGCGAAAATACACCGCGCGAGCATCTTGTCGGCCGCCAGCCGACAACGGAGTTGTAGCGTACAAATAGTGATGTCGGCTGGCACCCGACAAAGGAGTGGTAAGCTTTAATAATGTAAATTTGAAAAGTAACAACTATTAATTTTATATTTTTTAAAAGCCTCGCTATTTTATTTATATTAATAATAAAAATAATTTCTTTTTTAAATTTCTAATATATATATTTTTTCAATTATTTTTACATTTTTAATTAATTGCTTTCATCACTTATTTTTAATTTGTCCTATTTTCTTATTATTTGTCTATATTTGTCACTGCTTTTATTAGGTATATTGTTTATCCTGGTGAGGGGAGCTGTGTTTCTGAAGTAGGTAGATATTTACATATTATATACAATGGTTTAAACAAAGTAGTTGTTATCAATTTAACAATTTTATTGGTTTAAATAAATACAATATATCAACGGTCCATGGAGTATAATTTATTTATTTATTATAAAATTTGTATAAAAAAATACATTTTTTTACATTACCTGTCTCACTGGGGATATCGTGCGCTGAGACAGGCTACTTTACAAATATTTTTTTTTAATTACGAGTATTGGACACAGTAAAGTTAGTAAATGTTTTTGGAAATATAGAAAACATTTGGAGGTACATAAGATTAGATTTAAGTTAGTTCACTGGTTATTGCACGACCTATATTGATTATCCATTGTTTTATGGGGATTTCAAAGTAACTTTTAATATTAAATTTGTCAGGTTTTGTCGGATACGTTTTTGAATATTTTTTTAATTGAGCAGCAACAAGTCCGAAAAATCATAAATTATAAAATGGGTAAAAAACTATGCGCTAAACGAGCTCTTGTCAGTTTTAAATAGACAAAAAAAAATTTAACATAAACCAAAATCTTCAAATAATCAAATGTATCTCGTTTTATACAAATCTACTTAGAATTGTGTCTATTATTGACGATAGTCGTTCGATTTTCTCGCAATTTTAGCAATATCTGAATCTAATGACGCCAACTGACGAAGATGGAGGTGCGAAATGGTATGTGTTCATCCTAACTGCGCAGACGCAGCCACCAGCGACGTCAAAATATTCTATCTGACAATCTCGCCCGGTGCTGGTCTGTGTATGTGCAAATACGTTGCGCTTAGGTACGCTGTAATATTAATTTGTTCTTAGATAATGAATGCAACTAATATTGTCTTGTCTGTACTGAGCTGTTCTGTGCTGTGCGGTGATGGTAGATATGCATAGGCTCTAATACGTATTTTTACAAATTAAAAAAAAAAGTATATGTCTAATTGTCTCGCAATTATTGCATCCTGAAAATCTTCTCCAGAACAGCGTCCTAGACAACAATACCACCTTGAAATCATAAATTCTAAATATGCACCGAGGTGTGCGAAACTTTTTAGCAGCATAAGGGAAAGGTTAAGGTTAATGAATACCCTTAATCAAATACAGGTAGAAAGGCTTTTATAGCGAGGATTCTGTTGACCGCGGTGCTGATGTGATTGGACAAACCATACAAACTGTATGAAGAGAGAAAAACAAAGGTGAATTAGAGATGGGGAGACTAGAAATGTTATTCTAGAAATGCTTTGGCCATTAAAATCTTGTCACATAGATGAGAAAAGTCTGGATTAAAAAATGTTTTTGAAAAGTGGCAAATAATGGTTTTAACAAAGCATTTAGTTACAAAATGAATTAAATAATATTAAAAAAATCGGAAAAATAAGCCGTAATTTCGATGTTTGAAAAACCAAAAAGAATGTTAGTACCACACAATAGTCCCAACTGCTCCCAACCGCCTGGAACCAGTGAGACTATGACCTCCCCAATTGGGGTATGTCGTGAGGCTGTAGGTAATGGGAAGGAAATAAGAAGGCGGTGAAGTACCTGGCTATTCAGATCTGGTCACTAAACACGACTAAAGCTATTTCATGCAATGCTTTGATTTTGAATGGTGTATAAATTTTAGAATAACGTGAATTAAATTTTATAAATAATCAACATTAAGTTTTAAGATAAGATTTTTGTGCATATTCCAAAGCGGGTAACAATTATTTTTATAAACAATAATTATTAGCCTGAAACACTCATCCAAATTGAAAAAAAAAACCTTTCCGAGAAAAGATAAATGTCGCCGACAGGACTCGAACCTGCACCCTTCTGATTGCCGGCAATATATAATACCGGTCTCTTGAATTCATTTTCATATTAATTTTAATAATAAAAAAATCGTTTTAATTTCTAATGTAAACTTGTTATTCAATATTTCATAATATTTTTTTATTAACATTTTTGATTAATTAGTTACCTACTTTAATCAATTTGTGTTTATATTTATAATTTGTATTCTGTTTTCTGATTTTTATCATTTGTTGACTTGACATTATTATTTTTAGTATTAGTCCTGATCAAGAAAGCATTGCCTTCGAAACATGTAGATATTTTTATATTAATAAAGTGGTTAATACGAAGTATATTATTTATTTCATTTATAGAAAGAATTGTTTATTTTGGGTGTTACGATTTTGAGCTTTCGAATTTACAGTGAGAACTCCAAACCGAAACAGTCCTTAAATATCTTTGCAGTTATTTTTCTAACATGTTCAGTTTGTCAAGTCGTGATTTTAGTAGGTTCAGACACCTAAAGTCAAAGCCAAAGCATTTCAAAAGTTAAGCTTCGAAAGTGCATGAATAAAATATCTCCACGTCCTTTGATTGAAACGGTGTGGTGGAAAGACAAACGACACATATGTGCGGGAGATCAGAGGTCAAAGAGGTCCGATAATATAGATGGCACTGAACCTTAATCCCACAGTTGCATCGTGCAGAGCGTTTTAATTTACGACTTGGAAAGAAAATAAAACGGTTCTTTAGAGGAGGTCGAAGCAAATTTTTCACGATTTAATCTCTGCGATAAACTATCGGTTTATTTGCTCTCGATTCAAAGGTTGCGGTTTAGGAACCCGACGCGCATAAAGAAATGATTTAATTTACTCGATTTATTTCATATAAATTACTCGTAGTATGAAATAATATGTACCTGTCTGTGTAAATAAGTATGGCCCGGGCGGTGTTTGTTTGCTTTTTATATAAATCTACAGTTTAATTCCAAGCTCGATGAAATTTTGCACACTTAACCTTCAAAATAAAAGATAGGTCACTGTTTACACGAGATGTCGAAATAAACCCTTTCCCCCATTCCCACTCTTTAAAGCACAATTTTGGTAGATCTTGATGAAATTTTGCACACTTGACGTTAAAATATTTGAAGACTTCATTTATGAAAGTTAGAGGGTTTTTTTTCATGAATAAGAGTCCTGTAACTGTTCCTGGAATCCGTCTGAGCCAGTGAGACTATGGCATTCCAATTGGGAAATGTTGTGAGGCTGAAGATATCGGGGAGGGTAAGGAGAAGGGGAAGAGGGAGGTGGGGAAATACCTGGCTATTTATATGTGGTCACCAAACACGGCTAAAAGCCATTTCAAGCAACGTTTCAATTCTGAATGGTGGTCTTTCACCAGGGCGATACTGAGAGTATCTTCCACTCTGGAACGTGCGCAAATATACTATATATTATTTTTAAGTTAATTAATTGTGAAACAACACAAATTAATTAAATAAAATTTACTTGCGCACGCCGGGATTTGAACCCGCGACCTTCGGATTCGTAGTCGAGAGCCTTACCCCTCGACCATGGAGGCCGTCAAGGTTAAACTTTACTCCAAACCATTCATGACCCGGACAACGCCGGTTACTTCAGCTATTATTATTATATTATATTATTCAAAATGGAAATATATTTTCATGAAAATATATTGGGAAATCATTGGGGATGATATTAACAGTTCTTAATTTGAAGTATGATATAGATAAAAATTACTAGAATAAATAAGGTGGCATTAGCTCAGTTGGATAGAGCGCTGGTCCCTGATAGATCGAGAAATCCTGGGTTCGAGTCCCAGATGCGACCATTACAATTATATTTTCTGTGTCTTACGTGTTTCATATTTTATTTGAGATTTATTAATATTATCTCTTTCGGAAGTTATTAAAAAAAAAAATTTAAAATCACTCAGTATAACAATACTAATCCTAAGTGGATTTAAGTTATTTTTGTAATGAACAACCACAAAGTATTAACTCTATACAATAGTAGAATGCTAAAAATATTTGCAGTACTTATCGGAACGGAAAATACTCTCAGTGAAAAGAAGAATATTTGGTGAAAAACCACCTTTTAGAAGCGAAACGTTTGCTTTAAATGACATTAGCCGTGTTTAGAAACTAAATCTGAAGAGCCGGGTACTTTCCAGCTATTCTCTTCCTCTCCTCATTTCATTCAGACATACAAAAATAACAATTGCAATGTAATATTCAAACAAAAAATGGTGTAACTGTTCCCCCTCTTTCATTAAACGACATTTCACAATAAATCTTTTTTAAATTCTGATTTTATTTTTGCCGCATGGCTATGCCCATGTGAGTTCCTGCTAATTGAATTTATAATTGTGGGAAAAGTGTACATTATATCCATTTTTTTACGTACACACGCGTAGTTTTTGTGTCTATATTTTTTTTTCCTGATATCTGCATTAATCTTCATATTTTTTTCACTACGGGTGCCATTGTACACAAACAGAAAAGCTAAAAAAAAAATAATCAACTCACTCAACAACGAAATTACGAACAAGCGTTTTTTTTTAAATTTGAGATTCAAAATTTTCCTAACGATAATCCAGGAAAGAAATAGTGGAAAACATGGTAAAGGAAGTAGCTCCACCTCGAGGCCCTCGAAACTTGTACCGCTCTGCAAGGTTTTAGATAATGTTGACTTTTTTTATTGTAGATCCCACAGACAAGTTGCCACAATGCAGCTATGTATAATTACTCTTTTTTTGTTATTGTAATATCTACGTTTTCTAATAAAAATAAATTTAAAAATTCGGTTACATTTTGAAAAAAAAACAAGTATACATTTATTCACATGACAACTAATTTTACAAGCAGCTACATATCTTTCTTTACGAAAGTCTGTAGAAGCCTTTATCTTTGACACAAATACGAGTATACCCTACTTATACCGAATCAAAAAACAGGTTAAAAAACACTTGGTCAGTCGGCGTCTAAATCATTCTTCCGTATAAATTGCAAACAGTAGCTGCAGTTACCTGCCAGATTCTCCAGATAGTATTCCGAGAGATATCAGGGATAGACAATAAAGCTTTAGCACGGTAGTCGGAACCAAAACATTTCCTGGACATAAACATTTGTGAAAAAAGTGAAGATTTTTATAGTATTATTTAATTTTCATTTAAATAGGGCTGTGATCACGCCTATATATAAAAATAAAGAGTGGAAATCACGGGGATATTAGCTTGCTAAGTTCAGTTGGAAAGCTGTATGGTAGGATATTGATTTAAAGGATAAGAATGGAAGCAAAAGATAAAATATGGGATTTGCTTTCATGAGTGAAAGGGGGTGCATGGATCAAATTTTCTCACTGTGAATGCTCATAGAGAAATTTCTGAAAAAAAAAACAGAAACTTTAATGTTCCTATGTAGATCTATAAAAAGCATAAGATCAAGTTGAAGAAGAGAAAAAGTTATGGAAGGTATTGTTCAAGTATGGAGTGAAAACGAATCTTATACTCGTAGATGTTATCGCGTCTCTGTACGACGGAAGCGTTGCAGGCTTGGGGTAAACGGGACTTTTACGGGGTTGTTTGACATCACAAAAGCCGTTTAGTAAGGCTGCATAATATTGCATTGGTTATTCAATCTATAGTCATGGTGTTTAGAAGAGTGTACGAAAACTTTGTGCAATATAGTTGTGAATGATGAATACTTGAAGCAGGTCAAATAGTTTGTATATTTGGAAAGTATTTTTATCAGAGATGGAGAGACTGGTAAACGTAATGAGTAAGATTAAGAAAGGAATCCTTAGATGGTTTCGGCATTGTATCATTGATATTAGAGACTCATCACCAAAAATATGATATATGAAATAATTAAGGAATTATGCTTCTGTTTCTCTCACGTGACTAACATTTGATAATGTCCTTTGTTTGCCTTTATTATCCCTGCATTCCTGTAGAGATAAGAATAATTGCTAATACTAATATGTGTAGAAACTGTACAATCCTAGCCCAATAAATATGGAAGCAATTGGCCAAATCAGCCAGTTGTCCGAAAACCTTTTCGTCACCATTACATTTGAAAATCCTTGCCCAAGGTCCCTGAAGAGGAAGCTGGCGATTTAAAATCGATGTCACTGAGCGAATGAACGAAAAAAATAGTATAAAGAGAATATATGACGCGAATGTGAATGAAAGAAGTTGGGGATGCCCGAGGAAGAAATATGAAACTGAGTCAGACCATGTCAGAAGTCAGAATAATATAAGAGAATGTATGAAATTATGTATGAATGTAAATAGAGCCAGAAATGTATGCTAATATTGAGTTCTTTGGCGGTCCGTTTTCTCTGCCCATCCCTGAGGAGAAACGGTGTGACGGTTAATGTAATTTATTATATTGGTAAAAAAACTGAATAATAATGCGTAAAAATTTATAACGTAGAACCATTTTTGTATCATTTGTATGGTAACACCAAGTCAACTAGATTTTGGAACGTTTTACTAGATTCAGATGCAAGGTTATGCTTGACTCTTGAATTTGACAGTTTCAAAAGAGAAGCGGTGTAACCCTTTTTTATTTTGTTTTAAATACTTTATATATGTAATGCTAAAATTTGGTGCTGAAGGAAAACGCTCAAGATTCCATGAACAGCCAGGCGCACAAATACGTCAAATCTGGAAGAGCTTGTCATCCACAAAATCCTATCAACTGTCTGTCTACAGCGCATCCTCAGATTATTTGGACATGTGGCTCGCCAAACCGAGAACTCCAACCTGGAGAAGCTCATGGTCACTGGCAAAGTGGAAGGCAGGAGAATTAGAGGAAGGTCATCGATGCGTCGGAGTAACCACATCTCGCAGGTGTCCAGAACGTCAGTGTCCACACACGCAGTGCAGAAGTGGAGGAGCCTTGTACATGAAGGAGTTTGAAGTAGGAGTCACGATCCTCAGGAATGAGGAAGTGACTAAAGAAGAATGTGTTCTTTGATAAATGCATTGCTAAACATAAAATGCAAGAATTTTATTGTTAGAATAGTATGTGGAATCATTTCCTTTTGGAATTTAGCAGCGGAATGGAGTCCAGAATACGTGCATTCCATTAGAAAAATGATTCATAATGGATATTAAATTATAGTAGAAAAATGCGACAAGTTTCTGATATTTTTTCCATGGTTTTAAAGAACTTATATAATCATTGATTCAGTTGACATAATCTTTTTTTTTATTTCTTCAATAGATTTGTAGTCAATTTGTTGCGTTATTGTCAAATAATTTAGTAAGAATAACTTTCTTTGCACCACTTTTTTTAATATATAATTATCAACATGTTTCGAAAGCAAAGCTATCTTCATTAAGATAAACAGTATACTAAATTTGAAATAAAATTTACTTACGTAACCACTAGCGCTGTCAAAATCTACGCCATCCACCATTGCGCAAGAAACATCTGCCGCTTATGTTAATAGCAGTAAGAATTTTTCAAATATTGTCAGGTTATTCATAATCCGTAAATGCTTGTCTTTTATTCGTTTTTTTAAACATCATTTTAAAACTTTTGAAGATTTTTTTTCAACTATCGCAACTCTCTTATTGTCTCAGAATTTTTTTCGCCGCAAAATTGCTCCGAAATTGAATTTCCTCATCAGAATTTGAAAAGCTTTGTTTTCGAAACATGTCCATATGTATCTATTAAAAAACAAAGTTATTCTGATTAATTTATTGAATCTTTTCATTTTCTGCTTTTTTTCCGTTTCATATTTTAATTGAGAGTTATTGATATTATTTTCATGCATTAAGGCGATCCACTTTTTAAAATTCTAATAAAATCAGGCACTCCTTATGCAGGTGGTGAAAAGGTTGAAATTCCCGCTTAAAACCGGCCGCATGTTTCGATTTTATTAAAAAAAAACATCATCAAAATTCGTGTTTTATTTTGTTTTATTTAGTTCAGGCATAATTATTAAAATGTTTTATGGTCATATTAAAAAAAATAAAAATTTGTCAGAATAAACAATGTAACATTATCGAAAAAAAGGGTTCGTAATTAGATTTTTTTTCTAAGCTTATAAAAGACTCATCCAAAATGCCCGGTTAGACGAAAGGCCAAGGTGTATTATAATATTTCTAGGCCATCCAATTTTCAAACCAAAAACAAAGGATTGTCAAATTTGTATTTTGGCCACCTAATTTCGATTATTGTCCAATTGGTATTTTGGCCACATAATTTTGATTATTGTCGAATTTGGATTTTGGCCACCTAATTTCGATTATTGTCCAATTGGTATTTTGACCATCTAATTTCGATTATCGTTCAATTGGTATTTTGACCATCTAATTTCGATTATCGTTCAATTGGTATTTTGGCCAACTAATTTCGGTATTCGGACGATGGAGGCATAAGGCATAGGTGAGACAATAATATCACCTTATTGGCTTACGGAGGGGCGAGTTATGAGGTTCACGTAACACCGGGTTATAAATCTCGCTGCTTCCGGCCTGGCCAAGAAACGGTCTATTACCACGCAATTTCAACCCCGTTTAGGGGTAATTTTGCGGCGAACAAAATCCTGAGACATTGAATTACGACAACGAGTTGCGTTGGTTAAAGAAAAAAATGTCTGTAAGTCATAGAACTGCAATTTAATTATTTTTTTAAAATAAAAGACAAGCATAAAGGATTACGAACAACCTGATAATAATCGAAAAATTGCTATTAATGGAGGACTTTGTTTTTGACGGCGTCCGTGGTCAAGTAAGTAAATTTTATATCAATTTTAGAATAACTTATTGAGAATTATAAACCTCATGGTAATATATTTTTAATCATTGAATATCATATTAATTACTCTCAAGATGAAACATGAAACCGAAAAGTCAGAAAAAAGAAAAAGATAACGGTAGCAAATGGAACTCGACCCAGGATCTCATAGTCTATCCGGAACCTTGCGCTTTAACCCACTGAGCTAAAACTATCCCATATCACTAAATAAAGATTACAAATAAATTCGGGTGGAATCTTGTAATCACGATAAAAAAAGGTATCAGCTAAAAATACCTGGGAATTAATTAAAGATGATATTAACAGTTCTTAGAAATACAAGCATGATACTGATAAAAATATCTGTAAAGTAGCTGTAGTTCTGTGGTTCGAGTCCCAGTTGCTACCATTATCTTTTTATTTTCTTTGTCTTTTCGGTTTTATGTTTAATTTTGAGAGTTGTTGATATTACCTTTAACAATGAAAAAATAATTTTATGATAGAATTCAGTTATTTCATCATTTATTAATTAAAAATAATACATGGTATATTTGCTGCACGTTCCAGAATGGTAGATAGTTTCATTATCGCCCTGGTGAAAGACCACCATTCAGAATCGAAATGTTGCTTGAAACGGCCTTAGCCTTGTTTGATGACCAGATTTGAATATCTTGGTAATTCCCCACCTTCTTCTACCTCATCTTCTTCCTCTCTTCACTTTAGCCTCACAACATACCCCGATTGGGGATATCTGGCTCCAGACGAGCAGGGAACGGTTTGGACTCTTCCGTGGAACACAAATAAAAAAAATAAAAATTGCAGAGGAATTGATCCCACGAAGCCTGGGTGAACCCAACGCATTTGTTCGCTCAGCTTACTATTTACAACAAAGCTATTTAAAGGTTTTGTAATAAATATCTTAATATTTAACTAATTTAGTCAGTTAAGATGCTCTTTAGAAACAATTTAGCGAATATCAATTCGATAGAAAAATGTATTTATTTTAACGGTCAGCAATAAACAAGCCAATAAAAGTCAAGTGGTATTTTTTTTTTAATTCTGTGTGAATTGCATAATAGAATGATAAGAAAAATGTTCTAAATTTGCTTTTATTATACTACATCTGTTATTTTATTGTTTTTTTAATTTAATGTAAATGAAATTTACTTGATTTACATTAAATTAAAAAATAAATAATAAAAAATAAATGGAGTTCTACGAATTAAACACAAAAACATATTTTGGATGTATTTCAAAAAAATTGAGGATTTCAGTTCGAAGATTTTTTGAAACTATGTACATTTTCCTAGTAATTCATATAGAAATTACAGTTAAAGCATTTAAAGGTATCTATGTGATGGGGCAATATAATTTTAAAATAAAACGATAACTTATTTTACATCAATTTTATTTGTCATATACTTTTTTATGTAGACAAAACCTCGCGTAATGTTAATATCCGGGTAAAAGAACACTTAAGATGTCTCAATAATAATTGATTCTCGGAATTTGCCAACCACCTCTTAGAAACAGACCACACATTCAATAAAAATACTGGCACAAGTTTACTGCATAAAAATGGAATAGGCAGACTATCAATCTATATATAATACATGTGTATCATAGTTCATGTTTTATTAGTATATTGTCCTGAAGAAGCTACGGTAATAACAAAATCCGGTCGGCTAGAAGTATATGACATATAAAAGTGATGTAAACAAAGTTATTGTTTTATTTCAAAATTACTTTTATCTAGTTTACTAGTTTGCATTATGCCTTTTTTCATAATTGATTAAAAAACTGATTTTATAACCTTACCATATTTATATATTAAATGCACGTTACAAAAACAAAATTGTAAAATAAAAAAAGCACAGAGAAGAGCGGCATTTTCGTTATTTTTAACAGATTTCAAAAAAATAATTTATTAAGCGAAGGACCCATCTAGTGTAATTTGTATCTGCTACAAAGAACCACTGAATTATATGGTAGGTTGTTTTCGGATACGGTGTCGTAAATAGGCCATTTTTTCTATTTTGTAGTATGCAAAACAGGAGATTAAAGACATTAAAAAAAATTCTGTTCTTCATTTTTCTTTTTTAGAGGCTCATAAATATCCTAAGTTTCTCAGATTAAATCGAAGGTACGATGTTGTAGTCAATGTCCGTCCTTCATAATTTTTTTGAATAAGGTGTTTTATTAATGTTAAAAAAAAAACATTTTTTTTTGTAAATTTACAAGATATTCCGATAAATAATAAATCTTTTTTATGACTTTTTATTTCAATAAATGCGTTTTATTAATCTTAAAAAAAACTAATTGTTTCTAAATTTGCAGAATATTGAATATAACGGTTGAATAATGAATCTTTTTATAAGCCATATCCTGTTATAAATATGTTCCCTGTAAATCCATCCCCATTAGGTCCATTATTTACTTCCCCTTCATATGACGTTATGGATACCTTTGTTATATTGCCTCACCAACCATTAAAATATTGTTATGTACTCAAGTAGCGTATTATCCAATAATAATATAATACGTCTCTGTCTTGTATAAATACTATATACGATCATTTAAAATTGAAAAAAATTGTCTCTGTCTTATATAAATACAACATAGGATAATTTTAAATTAAAATAAATTGTCTCTGTCTTGTATAAATACAACAAAGAACCTTTAAAATTAAATATAAATTGTCTCTGTCTTGTCCCTGTCTTATACAAATTCAACACAATATCATTTAAAATTGAAATAAATTGTCTCTGTATTGTATAAATACAACAAAGGTTCAATTAAAATTAAAATAAATATTCTCTATCTTGTATAAATACAACATAGGATAATTTAAAATTAAAATAAATTATCTCTCACTAATTATTAACGACAGTATGTCTTCGTTACACTGTTATATTTAGCCTTTCTTTGTAATATATACAAGTACAAGTGTCTCACTATTACAAATAATACCTTTGAATTGTTGTATCCTTCTAATATTTTGTTGCCTTCTTTTTTGTAGTACCTATATACTGCCTCTATTGTTTTCTGTACTTATATATAACCGATGATAACTCCCTTTACATGCTATAATTTAACTTCCCGGTTTTTCACGAGATTTGAATACTTTTTTTTCAAAAGTTTTTTCTCATTCAAACAAATTATAATCTAACACGAAACAAACAAAATAGTGTCTTAACCTTACAGTACGGATATTTCAAAGCCTCATATTTCATGAAAAACAGTAGTAAACTGAAAATAGCCGCGTTCACCTAGAAATTCCAAACGGAATACGGATCACAGTTTACCGTTCGAGTGTTTTTACTACTTCACACATAGAAGTTACTCGCTGTACGTAAAGGACTATTTAAAAATTATAAGACTTGTCTGACCATAGCATTTGCATTGTGAAACCATTGTTGCCAAAATGAAATTATGTTTTTTAACGATTTTAAGAATTACAATACGAATTAACAGTTTCTATAAGAGAGACACGAAAAGTTAATTCTACTCGTCTTATAAGCATTGTAATATGTTTTAACTAAATGAAAAAATATGTGTTGGAACTAAATAATTTTTTTTTTTTTTAATGTGAGTTTATTTGTCGTGCTCGGGCGTCCCCGACTTCTTCTATCTTTCACTTTAGCGTCATATATTGTACTTACACTTTTTTTCACAAGTTATCAAAGAGGTATTGCTAATCAGACACTTTTAAAATAACATTTTTTTGGTACCTAGCGAACAAACGTTTAAAACACGCTAATTTAATTGGGCACATCACATAAAAAAGAAGATAGCATTCCAAAATAGTAATATATGCGAGGTGTTCTGGGGTAAAGTACAGTAACTTTGAGGGGTGGTTCTACATGAAAACATAAGTAAAAAATATATTTTTGAAAACAGCTAGCTGAAATAAACTATTTGTAAATAACTACTATATATCAATAAATAAAATATTAGATAATAAGGCAATATTATTTTATATGTGATTTATTGCTGTCGTTGATGTTTTTTTTTATACTTTCGTAAAAATATTTTTGAGTAAGATTCTCAAGAAATATTTATGCTTAAAGTTGTTTCATATTGTTGAAATGGCTTTTCGCCGTGTTTGGTGACCAAAACTGAATAGCCAGGTATTTTCCCACCTCCGTCTTCCCCTTTTCCTTCCCCTCTCCAATACATTCAGCCTCACAACATTCCCCAATTGGGAATGCCATAGTCTCACTGGCTCCAGACGGTTGGGAGCAGTTGGGACTCTTGTGCGGTATTCACATAAAAAATATATGTTTTTATTTTATATAGATGTATGTATATATTTTTTGTAACCGTAACTGTAATAACAATAAAATATATAATGATATGTAATAAAATAACAAGGTCCCGTTATACTAACTACAAAAAAGTAGTGTATCGGGACTTATTGCATTTTTTTTTTTTGTAAAATGTTAATAAAAAAATAAAAATCTTTTACTTCTTGGTAGAAAAAAATATGGTTCAAAATACGTTTCCCGACGATACTGCATTTTACCCCTCCACCTCCTGTATAAAATAAATATTTTACTAAAGTGTTAATTTAATATATTTTAAGTATGTTTCACACCCCTCAGTTGTGTGTCTTGTAAGAAAGGGTGCTTAACGATCTTGACCTACCTACTGCTTTTCTAATGATTTGCGGCAGTTCCAGGGATCCTTATGGGGTTGCGTTGGTTTAAGAAGCATTAGTCTAGCGTCTAGATAGTCCAGAGGTAGGTAAACTTTTCCGTAGAATAAATTATTCCTTCTTCACGTTAAAAACAAAACACCACCAAGTTATTTAAATTAAATTTGAGAGATTGACATAGGTGGCTTATTATCTTTGAATTTTTGAAATCCTTCCTTAAGGGGAACTGGAGGAATGAGAGGAGTGAGGTAAGCAGTTACAGGCCGTGGAAAAATTAAGAGTAATTATTTAAAATCATTTAAAAATTGTAAATTTTGTTTTGTTTTGTTTTGTTTGTTTTTTTTTTCGTATTTTTATTCTCCCTAGTCTATGTACTTTCTAAAGGGTAAAAACGAGGTCAAAAGCCGCAATTTTTAACACTATTTTGCTTGCTAGACCTATTTTCGTTTTGGATTTCTTTTTTCTGGCCTTGTTTCTTTTTCTGGCCGTTCTCGTAAATTAGAGTTAATCAACTGCTTTTGTAAATAAATTGTGAAGTACATGTGTCTTCATAAACAGTGATGGTATTTTATTTCTTTCTGATCCTATGTAATATAACATGAAAACCACACCTTTTTTTTTTGCTAATTTGTTGTTTGTATCTATGTATATTTTTCTATAAACCTTTTTATTTTATGTAAGTAGCCATTTTTTTTTTGTTCTACTTTTATATTGAACTTGTTTACCTTTTTACAAAATTTTGTATTTGTATTGTTAGTGTATTTTCTTGTCTGTTGTTTTGAATTGTTATGTTATTTCTACTTCAGTTTTAAACCTTTTTGTAGCAATTATGTAACGTTAATTATTCTCTTGTCCCAAAATGAATTTTATAACTCATGTTGATTGATAGATTAAACGATAAAAAAGTGAAAATAAGATACATAAAATATGACATTAAATGATAATAAGAAATAAAAATTAAGACAAAACTTGCCATTAAGTGATAATAAGAACCAAATTAACATAAAATATCACATTAGGTGATAATAAGAAAGAAAAATGAACATACGAGTAGTATATAACATTTCCCAGAGTGGATGATACCCTCAGTATCGCCCTCTTGAAAGACCACAATTCAGAATTGAAACGCTGCTGGAAATGGCTTTTAGTCGTGTTTGGTGAGCAGATCTGAATAGCCAGGTATTTCCCCACCTACCTCTTCCCCTTCTCCTTTCCTCCCCAATACCTTAAGCATCACAACATTTCCCAATTGGGGATGCCATAGTCTCACTGGCTTCACACGGTTGGGAGCAGTTAGGACTCTTGTCCGGTACTCTTACAAAAAAGAAAAAAATATTAAGTGATAATAAGAAATCAAAATTTACATAAATGACATTAACCAGAAAGTACAAAGTATTAATTAAAAAGTATAGTCTAATATGTAGTAGAACATATTAAAAGGGTGCCTTATTGAAATTTTAATATACTCTAATATACGTTATGAATATTTTGGACAATTATATTAAAGAATTGGTTACATCGACGAGAGATAGAAAAAAACTGATGGAACAAAAAACAAATACGATTTCAAGACCTTTATAACCGCCTTACTTCTATAAATGAGATGAATAATTAAAGGTACGTTGCTGTTTCTGACACCTGACCAGCCTATAATCTAGTCTCTAGTAACCACATATTTCGGGCGTCCCTACCTTCTGATAGTCACATGGCTTTATCTTGTTTGGGCAGGTAAGATCAGGTATGCCTGATTGAATACGTCCGAAAGGCGACATTAATTAGCCGTGTAAATATACCTGTGTGTACCCTTCTCTTAACACGATGGTAACTACGTTATTTTGAAGAACCTATAAGAAATACTACGTGTACTATATATGTAACTTAAAGAGTGGTTTATACTTATTAAGGAACTAGAGTAAAAAATATTATTTCTAAAAAGAAACATATTCATGTAGGCCCCACGGGTCGTTACTGCGTATGCAAATCATTTCGAAAGTGTTCAAATGTTTTTGAATTTTTGTTAATTATTTATTTTTAGGATTTTTAGATTTCATACCGGGCCGCGTGGGAATGGCTTTACTGTAAACCGACAAAACTACGCACGTATGACGTCATACGTACCCTTCCGGGTATTTAGTATTTTTGCTATGTCTACTGTAAAATTAAGACACCGTTAAGTACATTTCAGATTACAACAAGCACAAAAACAAGCTGTAGAATTGTCTGCATGATATTTCAATTGAAAACTATCGCTCAAAATAAATCCACTGCCATTTCAGAGAGCGCAACGATAACAGCCAATAATATGGGATTTAAAAAATGGAGGATAATATTAACAAGTCTTGAATTTGAAGTATGATATCTGTGTAAATGGCGTAAATTGAACTGGTCTCATTAGCTAATTTGGTTAAGCGGTTACCCCGGATAAGTAGAGGTCCTGGGTTCGAGTCCCAGATGCGAATGAAATCTTTTTATTTTCTGTTGTTTTTTCGGTGTCGTGGTTCATTTGGGATGTGTTAATATTATCTTCTTCAAGAATAAATATTTTAGATTGAAATTATTAACTTTAATAGTATTATTGAAAATTATAATAACATTACTTTTGAAATATTTATTAATATACAGATTAAAGGTTACGTTGAGATTGAGAGATTGGGGCACTAACGGTGGATCAAGAGAAATTAAAGACTAGAAGCTAAACGGTGGAAGAATTATGAAGAGATGAAAATATTAGTGATACAACGATTCTCGTAACCGAAATACATAAAGTCAAAAAATTGGATGAAATTTTTTTTTTTACAGATATATAAGCGTCTCCCACACTTACGTTTTCGCCTGCATTTCTCGATCTTCGCTCCAAAACGCCCACCAATCGAGTAAGTAAGTAGGTGAATTAATACTCATTAAAACAAAGCGGGCAGTTCAATTATTTTATTCAATCTTGTTGCACCTGAAACTGTGTACGAAAAACACTGAATGCGTTGTAGTGCCTCCACACGGTTGGTTTGCCCAGATTTACCTGAAGTCACCACGTCGAAAGGATTGGGCCTTTCAATCGTCCTTACCATTAGTCAAGCCCATTGTTCGATAACTTCCGACATGTTTTTTTTTAAATAGGGAGCAAGTCGGTGTGTGTGGAGGCTGCTTTATACAGCCTCAGATTAATTTGAAGAGAAGACTGTTGACTGAAGAAGCTCTAAATTCCATTACGATAGGGATATCGTTCAAAATGTGTGAGAGCTTTAAAGTTTCATGCCTGCTCTCAGCACAGGTTCTTGCAGTGAGACGGACACAGTACTATTGTCATTATAATACACTGAGATAGAATAGATAAATAATAATGAGAAACAATATTTTAAAAAATGTGAAATTTATTATTTTCATTCCTAATTATTTATTTTAAAAACCATCCAAAACAGCGCATTCCTAAACGGTTCAAACTAGTAACAACGTCAATATGATGTGGTAAATGTGGTACTGGCTGCTGAGACAGTTGTCACCGGGATCCCACCATCGTTAGCCGGCGTGACGTCACCAACGCCATATTCACGAATAAAAACGAACGTATCGTTTTGGCGGCAAATCAAAATTGCATATTAACGGCCGTTCTTCCCAATCCTACTGAGTGAAATTTTGGTTGACCGTTGTTCAAATACACAAATACGCTCTTCCCAAAGAAACTCTCGATCAAATTTACGATCAATTTAGGTTATCGATTTTAGTGGATTAAGTTCCGCTCAGCAGAGGTCTAGTTCTAAAAAGTGTTAATAGGGTGAACAAATGTCAGTAAAATGTCAAACGTCATTATTGGTTAGCGATCTATTTGTCGTGATTCAAATATTGAATGACAAATATTGAATGACAAATATTTATTTCCGTTTTCGAATGTCATTACATGCTTTTTTTATGTTTCAAATAAAACTGAATAGAACCTAACATTTTTACTTATAAGCTTCGTTTTGTCTTGTTTTTCATGAAAGAGAACCGTTAAATGTCAAATGAACGTCTATGAAAGTGGGCGGGCACTGTTTTATAGTCTACGGAAAAGTGGGCGGGCACCTCCACAGACACTTTAGGTTAAAAAGTACTTGAAAACAGGCAAACAGAGCGAATGCTCAGCAAAACACTTGGTTGATCGTTGCCTCAGATTGATCATTCGAAAGTTGAGAAGAACGGCTGCTAAAATCGATATAAAAAATCATTTTTAAACGTAAACAAAAAATACATAATTAGTGCAGTAATTTTTCCGTAGCAAAAAATACAGTTAAAATACCCTATCATGACACTGCAAGTTAAATACATAGAGTAATGAAAAACACAAGAATATGATGTTGGCAAGTTTTATGATCTGAAAGTCTGTCCATCCGGGTCTTAAATTTCTATTACAATTATTTCACCGTCATTCCATTTCGATCAAATGCAATGGCAATACACTATGCAGACAGTGCAAGACACACAAAGCGCTGTGTTTGCTGAATTTTCATTGGCTCACTCGGATCTAGAACCAAAAGGTACTAAGCCAAAGGCACACGGGCTCTCATTTAAAACTAGGCGGAAGGCACTTCTTGTGTTCAGTATTTAATTCTTTAGTTAAATACAATTAGGTAAAAGGAAACTATTCTCCGATAAAGATAATTCCAGTTCCAGATACAAGAACCTTATTCGAAGATTGTAGAGAACATACAATTTAATAACAATAATTTGTAACACGAAAACAAATTTAAAGAAAATGGTTTTGTAATAAATCAACGAACGATTAACACTATTGGCTTCTCATGCCTTTGATCGAAAACCGCAAGTGCTTTTAAATACCCCTGTGTGTCTTCTTATAGTTTTTCTACAAGGCTATAAGGTGATGGTTTGGGTAGGTGGGAAACTATGAATAAAATTACATAGAGATGAAAACTTAACACAATATCAATTCGAAATTCGACCTACTTATTTTAATGGATGTCTTATAATTGTTTGAAAAAGATCGTCAGTCAGGAATGGTGTATATTTGGTATTACGATATTTCCCATGTGTATTAATAATTAATTATTCGAAGGTAGCTAAAAATGGGGTTTGTACTAACTTATCATAAAGGTAGCTAAAAGTGCGGTCTGCATTAACTAATTATGTAGGGGACCGGGCAGTTGATCACCCGACAGTTGGCCCTTAGACAGTTCATCCTCCGGAAAGTTGATCCACTTTTGTTATACCTACGACTCTATATATATTCTCTCTGCGTACGTAATTTACAAATGAGGATGTACAGTAGAAATAATCCTTTATGGGATCAACTGTCCCAGGGATTAAGTGTCCGGGGGATCAACTTTCCGGGGATCAACTGTCGGGGGGCCAACTTTCGAGGGATCAATCGTCATGGAACCGTACATATGGAAACAAAACGACTAACCACTTTACTGTTATACTTACATAATATGTACTATTCCGCGTAAAAGCCCAATAGGGCGTTGATAAATTATATAATATTAAATAAACAATATACGCACTGCCCTATCTTAACGGACGAATTAATTTCTAATTATTATTTTAGAATATGTGACGTGGTAAACTGTGTTTGTTTTGCCTTTACTGCAATGAAAGGCGCTCCGGAAAACAGTTTACAGCCGGGAGACAAGCAAAAAAAAATACGAACGAAATACGGCATACCGCGGCACTCCCCCAACTTACATGAATGGAGTTGTTTCTGACTGCAATCGGCAGATTGAAATAAATTTAAGAAATATATGTATATATTGTTTTATTTCGTACTTAATTACAGTGTAGTCTTTACCTAGAATGTAAGCACTATTGTTACAATTCATTGTAATAAAATATACTAATAATAGTAAAAATTATTGTAATATCAATGTTTTGTAATAAAAACAATATATACACAACTTGAATTGAAGGGGGTGTGAAATAAGGTTTGTTCAATGCCCAGCGGAAGACAGAACCTTTTTGATAATTTGAAGTGTTTTACGTGTCTCAAAAACTTTGTTGTAATCAGTTTATTCAGACTGAAACAAATATTTCTATTTACATCATCTTTGAGAGAGGCAAACGTATTATTAAATAGATATTCTCAGTATCGCTCTGGTGAAAGAATTTAGTACATTGCTTGATATGGTGACCAGATCTGAATAGCCAGGTACTTCCAAACTTTCCTCTTCCCCCATCTTTTTCCCCACTCCCAAACCTTCAGCCTTACAATATACCCAAATTGGGGATGCTATAGCTTGATGGTTGGTAGCAGTTGGGACTCTTATGAGGTGCTAACATAAAAAATAAAAAAATACCTGCACAATTTTATCATTTCATAGGACGAATGTAATTTTTTTATACTAATTCATTCCAAAGCTCTAACGACCAAACTATTCGAACGTTAAAAAAAGTTCTATAAAAACGCAACATTTATCAAAGCTCGTTGCAGTAAAAAGCTTTGATACAAATGCACAGCGATCACTGCGCAAATTTGCGCAAAAATCCCTCGCAAAACCTGCGCAAAGGTGGTACTCCCACACTTGAGGCGAGCTTTAAGCTCAGTTAGTTTCAGTTGGTCCCCACGTTTCGTACAAAGCGGTCGTCCTGCGTGAAAATTTCAAATCAGAAATCTAAAACTTTCGAACTTCAGAACTGGAAAAAGTTTTACTTTCGAAGTTTGATAAAAAAAACTCGAACCTTCAAAATAATTCATTTCTTTTGAAATTAGAATTTTAATTTGGAGAACTTTTTAATTTTTCTTTTATCTGTGCTCGGAGTGGTCTGATAGGCAATTATAAATTATCTCCAATAATATATACGGATTATTTATATTAAGTTTTTTTTGTTTATTGGAAGGGTGGAATTTTATTCCGGTTTTAGTCAAGTTTTCTTCTGGACCTGTTCATGATAAATTCCTTTTGTGATGTTTGTGAAAGCTGGTGATACTCGGAGGACGAAAATTAACAGCATGTAAGTGAATTGTTTTATTACATTTATTAATTCTTATATGAAGTTACCACTTTTCTAGGTTTTTAAAAATAACTAAACGAAAAAAAAATTATAGTCGTGTCTTGTCAGCAAGATGTATGAGAAGATATATGAATGTGAACGATGCAAGGAGTATGTGTGCCGAGAAAGAGTTACTGATTTACAGGATTAAATTAACATTTTCTGTTTGATAATAATAGGCATTGCGGTGTTTTTAAAGGGGCGGATTTAAAACAAACAAAAAAATAGTGAAATGCGTAAAATCATTTTCAAAGCTATATTTTTATCATGATCTTTCATAAATCAGCGCAATATATATTTTCCATTCAATTATGTACTTTAAAAGGAATTCACACGAAGTGGCTACTTCTGTTTCAAGCCAAATATATAATGTCATCGTTACGCATAATTTTTTTTATAATAACCTTCCTATTGAAAACATTTCAATTTTTTTTATGTAAGTAATTTAGATATCTTTAAAAAAACATTTTAAGACAATGAGATAAGGCATACTTCTACGAAATTTTTGGTTTCACGACAATTCAACACACGTATGAATCGGCACATTTTTTAATAGTGATATAAAGTTATTAAAAGGACGAAAAAAACCTACCCGAAAAGCTAATCTGACCAAACCTAGATAATCATTTTGAATTTAGGTTAGACTAGGTTTTCGGGTAGTTTAAGTATTTTTCATACTTTTAATGACTTTATATCACTTTTAAAAAGTGTGTCGATTCATAGGTGCGTTTAATTATCCGGTCACCCAGTATAATCCGAGTATATATGTATGTTAAAAGATTTTCACGCTACTTGCCTACTTCTGTTGTAGGCCAAATATACGCAATTTCATTGTTACACCCTAAAAATTGAGGTAAAAATGTTTTTTTTTTAAAACCGCTTGCAATAAATCTTTTTTTTTCATAACTTTTTTTTGGAATCTTTAATCATTGACGACAATATAAACAAATCTTAAATGAAATACGAAACAGAAAAAGTCACAGAAAATAAAGAGGTCGCATTTAATAGTTCTTCAATTTAAATATTACTTCGATAAAAATGACGGGAAGCAATAAGGCGGCATTAGCTTATTTGATAGAATTCCGATCCCTGATGGACCGTGAGGTCATGGGTCCATCCATGAGTCCCAGATGACACATTTAATTTTTTATTTATTTATGTCTTTTCTGTTTCATGTTTCATATGAGATTTCTTAATATTATCTTCAATGATTAAATATTTTAATAAGTTATACAAGGTTCAATAAATTACTCCGATAAAATTTAAAAAATATATTCTTCACCTTTTTAAGTGTATTATCACTGGGATAGAATCGATTAAACAAGAATGTTTATCACCACACTCTGCAGGTGACAGAAATAACTAACTCACTCATAAACAAAAATGTTTATTTTTTTTAATATCGTTTAATTCAAATAGGGTCCAAACGTCTGATGAGAAGTTTTACATTTAATACGCAAGACTCGTCTAGTACAGCCTTTATCAATAATTGTGTGTCGCAAATAATATCTAAAGCGTGACCTTTCAACCAGCAAACATGCGCTTTACAACAAACGTCCACAACACACGGTCAAATGATACCCTGGACTATAATTATTCACCAAGTGGATCCCTACAGGACCGGATTTACCCTGGAAGGCACATGGCCAAATACTTCCACATTTAATAAATCGACGATTTTTATGTAAATGTTTTGTAATTTCGACCCTTTTTAACAAGCTTCCACCTGACACAGCAATGTCATGCGATAATGGGGTGTGGAGAGATCTACTTTAGACTTTTTATTGTATAAGATTGCCGTGCCAGACGGAACCTTCTTATTCCAAGGGGTCGAAATTAGAAAAAAAATAACATTAAAATTAAACAATAAAATATAAACTTTGACAGAAAGCAATCACTTTGTGGTTAGACATAATTAATACAAAAAAATATGATAACTTTGTTAAACCACTGTTTTCAACATCTACATGTTTCAGAAGCAAAGCTCCCCTCATCAAAATAACGAAAATGCCTTGATAAGGGGAGCTTTGCTTCAGAAACAATTAGATATTAAAATATTAAAAACAGTGGTTTAAACAAAGTAATTCTTATTTATTATATTAATAATGACACCACGAAATCATTAAACATCTTTCTACAAAACTACATAAATACATAAATGTTTTAAGGGTGCGAAAGTCGTGATAAAACACAAAAATTAATGGCGATGACTTCGCAATTTCTTCCGTACCGCAGTGTCTGCGCCTCGGGAATTCTGGATGCAAACCTCGCCGATGTCAATCATCTACATCCTTATGCCAATACTGGAAGGTACTGCTGTCTTCGGCCAGGAATATTTTTCGACTTTCCAGTCATGTTCCTGCGAAAACAGGAGAACCTCGTGTAGGACGCGGCTCTTTACTACGCATGGCGGTCTTGGTGAAAAAAGGACTAGATAACTATTTATCCCTCTTACCCTATGCGTGACGGGGATCAGTATCAGGTCATTTCTAGACAAATATAACAAATTATTTTGCGCACTAACATAGGAAAATGAATGAAGGTACTAAAGGCTATATAGGAAAATCATTTTCTGCACGGATGGATTTTCAAAAATCTCTTTTAAGTTGATGATTTTTTGGCGCATCGTGACATATCCTCTTTGTCCTATTTGTAAATCCGAACCTGGGAATCTAACCAGCAGTATCTACCCGCTGAAACTATGTGCTAGTGTCTAACTACCCCCGGGAGAGTACGGCACATTGCAATAATAGAGAATATGCGGTTTGGATGCGAAGTACCGACCAGCCAAGTCATTACCTGCATGGGTAAACACGAACGTAAACCTCAGCGTTTATACTAAAACATTGTCTGCTGGACACATAAAAAAGATTCCAGGTTTTCTTTTATCCCGCGCGATATTTCGATGTAAAAGGTATAACTTTGTGTTTCTCACCGTACACAGAAAAGATTATATAAAAAAAATCAAGTAGAATCAGCAAGTGTATTGTGGCCTCCATTGATGAGAAACACGAGTAGATGTTTTATATCTCTATGAGTTAGGATTCCTCGATCAGTTCAAATTTGTGAGGCTGGGACTTTTGGATGGAATGAGTACTGTCAAGAAGTTCTTAACGCTATGGGTATCGTTATGTAATAGATTACAAAGCTGCTATTTTATTTTGGTGAATAATACAATGGTGTAGCAAGGCTTGAATATCTCTACAAAAAGTTAATGAAGGCTGTTGTTTACTGGGAATTTGGTGATAAAAGAAGAAGTAATAATACAGTTGATGCACTTTACAGCTTTAAAGTTTGAAAGGCATAGAAAGGTACGGTAATTTGAGGAAAGTTGTCTAATTAATAGTTGCGTTTACAATGTGTAAATTCTAACATAAAGGTGCAATCATATACTAAATTGAACTATGAATCGTTAAAAAAAAGTATTATTTAAATTATTATATAATTCAATAAAATGATCTTACTATAGAGGCCATATCATTATCAAACATTTTAAATGTATAATAACGGTGTTTTTAACAGTGTTTTTTAGTGGAATGCGTTGTAAGTTTGAGACGGTGTACGGTGGATTGAAAAATTTTAAAAGATATTTTTATTGTAATAACTTATTGAAGCTTATAAACCTCAGCGAAATACATTTTTAATCATTGGAGATAATATAAACATCTCCCAAATCGAAACACTATACCGAAAGCACAAAAAATGAAGAAAAAAAAATTGTGGTAAGAGTTGGGATTCGAACCCAGGATCTCATGGTCTATCCGGTACCTGCGTTCTATGCCAACTGAGCTACGTCTACCCAAATTTACCCCGTCATTTTTATCGGTATAATGCGACATACTTCGACTTTTAAGAACTGTCAATATCATCCACAATTAATTGATTCGTATACACGCCTATTTTATTGGCCTTACATAGGTTGATACAAATCCATGTACTTTACCTGCCTCACTAGATGATGTCTGTTCTGAGACGGGTATTCTATTGTATGTTTGAATTGCCATGAATTTATTACGTTATATTGTTAAATAATACGTAAAATTAACTAACTAACCATCACGCCATGTACTCGCAGGGGTAGGCATAGAGAACATACCGCCAAACAACTCCATATTGGCATACACTTCTTGCTTCATTCATATTCATTCATTCTCTTCTGTTATTCCGACTTCTGACATGGTCCGACTCAAGTATTTGATTCACTTGATTGCCATGTCTCCCTCGGGCGTCCCGGACTTCTTCTTTCATTCACATTCGCGTCATATATTCTCTTCACACTCCTTTCTTCGTTCATTTGCTCTACATGCCCAAACCATCTGAGCGCCCCATATGCAATATTATTTTGTAAGTTTTTTAAATCAAAAAACTTGCATCATAACTATGTTGAATGTAAAACGGTTTGTGATGTTCGAATTTTTATTATTAAGTTTTGGAACAAAAGTACCTTTTATTTTTATCCAGACCGTAATAATTTGTTGATTATTATTCTATAGTTTTTTCTTATACAGCAGGTACTTATTATATAAATTAATGTATGTACTGTTTTCTAATTAGAACCAATACAGCTGGGTAAACAAAAATATCTCAATCGAAAGGTATTAAAAAAAAAGATATCAAATTTATTTCACGATTTTTTTGTAGCTTTTCCGATATAGTTTACTTTCAGTTGAAATTGCCTATTAAAATCTTAAAATCTTTCTTCTTCCCGTGAATCATCAATTTTATTTCAGAGTTTTCAATATAAATCATATTCATTAAGACGGAAGAACAAGATTTTATGCATTAAATATTGACATAAAATAATTTAAGTACAATTACTGAACAGATACTTTCCAGAAGTGACGTCTATACGGATTTGAAAAAAAAAACAGCTGTCAGAATAGCTAATGTTAATATGTATTCAGCAAAGAATATCGATATTTGAAAATGTTTCATCAATTTCACGTACAAGGAAGTCGGAAAAAATCGATCTAACTTCCGCCACACGTAAACGCCCACAGGATACTCTTGATTGAGTCTGTTTTGCGAATGAACGAAGAAAGGAGGGTAAGGAGAATATATAATGCGAATATGAATGGAAAAAGAAGCCGGGGACCCTTGAGGAAGACATGATGCGATGAAGTGAATCAAATACTTGAGTCGGGCCATGTCAGATTTTGTAATAACAGAAGAGAATGCATGAGGCGATGTATGAATAAGAATGAAGATAGATCGTGTTGTTTTGTGGTCGGTCCTTTCTGCCTACCCCTGTGGGGAACCGGCGTGATGGTTAATTAGTTAGTCAGAGCTTGTTTAAAACTAAATATTATGTATCGTGGAATACGGAAAAAAAATACTCAAGTTATAGGAGATATATTTTGCCATGTAACATTCTTTACCTTTCTTTTGCATGTCGTTAAAAGCGGGTAAACATTTATAACGATACATTTTTAAGGGTTGTAGGTTCTTAAATCTAACCATAGAAATATGTACGTAAATAGTAAGTTTCAATATGTTTTTGATATTCAGTAGAATTAAACCGGTAAATGCTTTCTTTAGTACAGAACTTTAGTGCATGGAAATAATATTTAAACGGGAAACTACATCTAGTAAATATAACATGCAGTACGTACGTAATAATTTGAAAAGTTTCTGAGATGTAAGGCTTTATTCTTAGAACATGCAAACTACGTAGAAATGATGAAAACTTCACATCTTTTATTATTTACCCTTTTTTTAACTCATTAGAGCACGCGTCTCATGTCTAGAACTTTCGTTGTGGAATAAAAAATGTATACCACAGAGCAAATAATACACAGAGATGCCCTAATACGCAACGGAAAGAAACCAACATAAGAGAGGGAGGGAGGGACGCCAATTTAAGTGAAACAGAAAATAATTAAAAAGGTTCAGCTTGCTTAAAAATATCGAATATTTTGTTATTTTAAGTGAGTATTTAATTTGACTATTTTAAAAATGTTTTATAATTTGCTTACTGAAGTCAAAATCATGCGAAAAAAACGTGGACGGAAGTGAACTACGGTTGGTGATAAAATGGGAGTCACGTGACTTTTGTCTCCAGCTGTCGAAATGGTTCATTAAGGCAAGTCGGTTCAATGTTTTTCATACTAATTTTAAAACGTTATAGGAACAGTTTTACATATTGGATTTCATTCCAACGACTCTCTAAACCTTACCGGCACTGATAAGAATAAACTGTGCTATTTTCAGAGAAACCTGGGAAGTAATTTTCGAGACAATCGAATACACACGGATAAATATTCATTGTAAATATATAGAGTAGATATTCATAATTTATGCGTATTCACATCTACATTATTATATACAAATAGAGTTCGTTGTACAAAACGTTTTACGCAGTTAAAAAAAGTCACATATTGCTTTAAACAATATTTTTTATACATAGAAGGAGATCTGGAATTGTTCAATGATAATTCAAACAGTTAAAAAAAATCTGTTTGATTTCTCAGATGACAAAATAATATTTTTCTTGGAAGAAAGGTTTTAGTTCAAATATTAACAAATTGAATAAAAAAATATTGACTTGGGAATATTTGAGACACTGAAGTCTTTTCAATAAAATGGACGTATTGTTTTCATCACAGATGTAGTTATTTTGATTCCACAATTTTGTAATGATTTAAAAATCAAATTTTTTTGGAAAACCTGAAAATTATTCGTATGCCAAATTATGCAGCAAAAGCTTTTTCGTAGAAAAATCATTGAACATTTTCATGCATTCCACTATTGATACACTTTTTGTTTTAGATGTAACTAAAACATGGTCAAACAATTAAAATTGTAATATTATTAACATATTAGTTGGTCGTTTCAAAATAATGGTAAACAAAGAGGATGGAATGCTTGCACTCGAATATCCGAAATAGATAAAGCACTAATTTCCAAAAATGTTCGATATAGGGTTTTGATTGAATAAAAACACAAATTGTAGGGAACCATATTTTTTAATTTCTTCAAAAGATAGGTATTCACTTTGTGGCTTCATTATTAATAAATGAATTAAAAATTATTTTGTATTCACCACTTTATTAATATACACATATCCACTTGTTTCGAAAGCGATGTTTTCATCAGGAATATATAGAATATTTCATCAGTATTATATATATTTCAGATGAAGAAAGCATCGCTTTCGAAACATGTAGATATGTGTATATTAATAAAGCGGAGAATAGAAAATAAATTTTAATTCATTTATTAACAGTATTTTTATTATTTCTTCACAGAAACATGATACAGATTTTTAACGAATATGCTGTGAAAATAAATATATAGCTACTTTAATTTGTAATTTAGAAGGCGTTAAGTGCCATAATTCATTTACCAAAAAAAGATCTAAGTGCCTCGTGAAGAGTCACTAAAAAGGACTATGTGTAGCCAACTCGATCACTTAGCCGTTGTTACTTTTGAATTTTCCTTATTTGGTCACGAGGCACTTAGATCCTTTTTTTGAGAAATGAATTAAAGTTCCATAATTCATTGCACAAAAAAAGGATCTAAGTGCCTTATGAGAAGTCACTAAAAAGGACTATGTGTAGCTAACTCGATCATTTAGCCGTTGTTACTTTAGAATTTTTCTTACTTGGTCACGAGGCATTTAGATCCTTTTTTGTGAAATGAATTAAAGTTCCATAATTTATTGCACAAAAAAAGGATCTAAGTGCCTTATGAGAAGTCACTAAAAAGGACTATGTGTAGCTAACTCGATCATTTTGCCGTTGTTACTTTAGAATTTTCCTTACCTGGAGACAAGAGACACGCCCACAACCGGCGGTTTTACCACATAAATAATATGTATATATTTTTTTATGGGAATACTACAAAATAGTCCGAGATGTTCCTAACTGTCCGAAGAGGGTGAAGATATGGCATCCCCAATAATTAGGGAATGTTGTGAGGCTGCAAGGACTGTGTAAAGAAAGAAAATGGGAAAGAGGGAGGTTGAGAAGTACCTCGCCACTACCATGTATGGTCATTAAACGCGGATTAAGAAATTTCAACTTTCGTTTCGATTCTGAATTTACCGAGACGATTCTGAGAATCTATTACTCACATATGCCTGGAAATCTAATTCCTACTGTATTGGGTTTCTTGAATTATTTCCTCTGCCAGTTATTTGCTACAATACCTTATTTTTAAGGCTCGCATCAGAATTCCAACATAGACTGCTGGCCTCGCATGACATAAATATTATTGTTCCAAAGACCTTAATAATTTTTTTTTTCAAATTTTCTCATATTAAATTCAATTCGTAGACGAAAATTTCCACCTGTACAGTATGTTAATTAAATAATTCAGACCGAGCAGAATTTCCCAGAACTGCGGTAAATTATTCAAAATTAAACAATTTACTATTGAGTTTTCTCATTAGCATTTGAGGTCATTTGCTACCAATGTTTCTAGAGATTTTGAGTCAGATGTGATTTAGATACAAAAGATATGCTACTGAATTGTAGTGTTGGGTACAAACTGCTATAAAAGATAGCATTTTTTAAATGTGACGCTATGATAAAAATCAAATATCGCCTCAATGATTTACGGAAAAAAAAGAATTCCGCAAAAAGCAAACACAACAATGTTTTGTTCAAGGACCTTACTACATGGCAATTAAAGTATACAACTACTATCCACGTAACATCAAATCCACACACAATCTATTTCAGTTTAAATCATCACTAAAAACATTCTTTCTGAACAATAAAAAATGACAATAATGAAACGAATAGGTACTTTGAACACCGAAATTGAACACCAATAGACTAAGTTTGTAAATCTTTCTTCTTTTCTATTCTTCTCATTCTCTTTCTTCTCTCCGTTTCTTTGGTATATTTACGCTTTATAATGTCCACATTAATATATCTGTACTTTTTACTTTTTGCTTACTTTTTTTTTAAAAAGAAAGACAAATATTCCCGGGTTATGAATAATCTGACAATTGTTGAAAATCTCCAACTAACCATCACAGTAAGCGGAGGATATTTTGAATTGAATTGAACTCACGATGCGTGGGTGCGACCCAGACGCGATGCCAACTTAGGCACTGGTCGGTCGAATTTATTTTATTATTGGGTTAATCGAACGATTCGGTTATTGGGTTAGCCTTCCCGTTGCCAAGAGGGGTAATGAAAATATTTAAAATTACTATCCTCAATGTGTAAGTTTAAATACAGCCTGATAGTATTTTTTTGGTTTTTTTTTTTTTAATATTCCTATAAAATCTATAAACACACAATGTATCATATCATAGGAAAAGTAAAGTACTACAATAAAAAAGTATTTTTAAATATGTGGGTTATCATTCCATGGCACTAATAATATTTATTGCGCGCTGGAACCCTGCCCACAGCTGCACATTTCCGCCATTCTACTCGCGTGTTGGGTGATGCATTACATCTCATTCGCTCGCGCTATTACCAAAGTTGCGCGAGGGAGTAAGATAATCGTCCGCCGGACCGCCAGCAAGTGCCAAATGCTCATACTCGCGCCAAGTCATATCATAATCGAAATCATGAACGGTTTTTATGATAATTATTTCAAGAAAACACATTAAATGTGTGAGCCATAAGAATAAATTGCAATAAAATTTATGAATAGATTGAAAAAATGACATTCAAATGATTCAATTCAATTCAATTCAATTCAATTCAACTGTTTATTCTTTTTAAAAATTTTACAAAATTTACATTTTAAGGCATTTTTAAAGATGATATAGGATGTACAACATCCAAAATAATTACTTATAAAAAATAATAAAAATTAAAACAAAAAATAAGTTAGACATACATAATCTCAGTAAATTGTATACAAGGCATACTGGCATTATGCAAGTAGCAACAAAGCTTTACGTTTAAATTCAACTTCATTGATACTAAATATGTCGATATCCGAAGTGATTCTATTTAACAGCAAGATTGCCCTCCCCACCGGCATGACCATTGGCAAGTTGGTCCTGCAGGCCGGGAGATAAAACAGTCTATGCTGTCGGTGACGGAGATAACCATCGGGAACATAGAAATGAATGTTCTCCATGACAGCCGAATTTTCGAACCATCCGCGAATCAGTCTGAAGAAATGTGTCACAATGTGTACATCCCTTCTGACCCGCAGATGGTTCATTCCGAGCATACCTAGGAGAAAGTCGGTAGGATAGAGCCACGGGTAGTAGCCATATTCCCTCAAATAAAGAAATCTTAAAAATTTCTTCTGAACTCTTTCCAACATGAGGGAATACTTCACCTGATGTGGGCTCCAAACCACCGACCCACTCTCAAGCCTACTCCTTACTAGCGAGTTATATAAAATTATGAGAACCCGAGTGTCTTTAAAATTCCTTGAAGTACGTAGGACGAAACCCAGCATTTTTAATGAAGTACTACAGGCGACTTCAATATGAGCATGAAATGTCAGCCTACTATCAAACACGATACCAAGATCTTTCATAGTGGAGACACGTTTTAAACTTCGGGCGTTCATATTATACCGGTAAAACCAAGTATGACACGCCCTTGTGAAAGAAAGAATGAAACATTTAGAAATATTGAACTCAATCTGATTTCTCTTACTCCAATCAATGATTCTATCAATATCCGATTGGAGTCGATTGCAGTCTTCTAAAGTTAATATTTCTAAGAACAGTTTTAGGTCATCAGCGAAAAGAAGAAACCTGGAATGCAGAATGCTCTCTGCGATATCGTTAATAAAAATAGAAAAGAGGAGGGGGCCTAAATTAGAGCCCTGAGGAACTCCAGAGAGCACAGGAAATAATTTAGACAAAAATATTCCATGCGATACAAATTGTTTTCTTCCAGTAAAATAGCTGGCAAAGAATATTAGAAACCGTAAAGAAAAACCTATCATTGACAGTTTATTTAATAAGATGTCATGATTTACAGTATCAAAAGCCTTCGAAAAATCATTGTATGAGCAATCAACTTGGTAGCCTTTATCTAAGGATTTTGATACATAATCTGTGAGTACCAATAGGTTCGTGTCTGTTGATCGGCCCTTTCTAAACCCATGCTGTTCCGATATTATAAATGGCTCTACTTGCGACAGCATGTTTTTGTGGAGTATTGACTCGAACAGCTTTGCCGGGGCAGAGAGAATAGCCACCGGTCTGAAATTTTCCACAAATGTCTTTGACCCGCTTTTGAAGATAGGACAAATTTTTGAGACTTTCCAGGAATCAGGAAATATACCAGTTTCTAAAGAGAGGTTGAATATGAAGCTTAGGGGCAGCTTTAAAAAATCAACACATCCTTTCAGAAAAAAGACTGGTAAAAAATCAGGACCAAGAGAATGTGTATGTTTCATTTTTGTAATGGAAGATTTTACATCTGATTCGTCTATATGACGTATATCAATGTTCTGGGCTCCCTTCACATTCATCTTGGCAGCAGTATTGGGATTTAGTAATGGAGGCTCATTACTATACACGGATTGGAAATGTGTCGCAAACGCATTGGCTACATCCGCTCCTCTAACTTCTCGATCACCATGCATCATGGTGTCCGTTATACCACCGTCCTTACGTAGTGATTTGACGTAGTCCCAAAATGACTTAGAATCATGCTTGATATCACTCTCTATAGATTTAACATATGTACGAAATGCTATATGAACATTTCGTCTCACAACTGTTCTGAGTTTACTGAACATTTCATACTCACGTCGGTCACCAGTGGCTTTCCATTTTTTATGGTGAGCATGCTTCACCTCGATGCTCGCGATGGTATCTCTAGAGAACCACTTCGGATATCTACGTCCACCTCTGTTGGGAGGTTTCCTTGGAAAGCAAGCGTCAAATATATTATATATACAAGAATAAAAATGGTGCAGCGCCTCATTAACGGTATCAAAGTTACAAAGCTCTTGCCATTCCAATTGACTCATCATATGGTAAAGTTTGTCAAAATCACCCCTACCAAAGATCCATCCACGCAAAGTGCCATCATCATGTTGGGGAACTTATGATAAAATACGCGCAGAAACTGACTCACCCCTCCATGTCAATGGAAGTTTTGTTTTGCATCATGGTGTGTCGAAGGTTAATTGTAAGAAATGGGATGTACAGCCTTTGTATATTATACTTTTATCAGTACAAACATTTTTTTTGAAAGTGAATTCGAATGGGACTATAGCATATTCACTTGAGGAATATTGTGAAGTGAATAGAGGTGGGATGGAAAAAGTGTCAATATAAGAACATTTGGGTAAGTATTACTACTACAACTATTCGAATTTGGATAATTCACGTAATTGAATGTATTTCAAACACTCTTTCACAAGCTTCAATGATATTGACAGAATATCATACATTAGGAGTGGAAAAAACCTTTTAAAAAAAGTGTTTCATATTGAAAATGTGCGAATAACGCTTCAGATAGGTACTCCATTGTGGTACAAGTCACATTGAAGCAGAACGAATTTGGGGTGGGGAAGAGATGGAGTGAGAATTTTCTGGCTTTTAGCTATACCCATTTCCAGCAATGTTTGTTTGAAAGATTGTTTATCGTCAGGGAGATAATGCGAATAACTGGGCGAAGAAAACAAAAAGAGGAAATTTAAGATCGTGCGTAACTATTCAGATCTGGTTACTAAATATACCAAAATCCATTAAAAATTTCGAGTGTTAATAGTTGTCCCTTGTCAAGGTGATACTGAGTGGCAACGTGGTGGGGATTATGTTTTTTTCTACATTAACTCCAAACAGGAGTCTCTGCGGAAAATAATTTCCGTCAGTGCCTACGAACATGCTGTTTTTAGGGTTTTTTTAAAGGTGGAAAGATGGTGGAAAGTGATAGGTGCCGGAAATAGTTCCACAGCCGGGATGTTGAATTTAAGAATGAGTCGTAGAAACGACCCGTTATAGTACGAGAAACGTCGACCGTGTAAACATATTGGGCGTGCTTCTGGAGTGTTTCCTGACTATGCACCGGTGGCGAAGGGATCAGTGACGCTAGTCCCTCAGAGCATTTTCCATTGAAATACCGCTAGAATAAGGACAGCATACCATCCGATACTTGTGCTCTAAAGATTGCAATCCGTTTCTTAGGATAGAGTAGACCGCCCATATCTGCAGAGAGTTACGAGTTTTTTTAGGTATTTTTGGAGTGAAGATCAGAGGTGGCTGCCAAAGTCAACAGTGAGGTGCACTTGCGATTTTTACAGGATCAGAAGTTGTGTACTTTTAAAACATATACGGGCCCGGTACAGTACGCCAAGTTTCAGAAACTTGGCGTACTCCCAGAGAGTTAATTTGACAATTACAATAAATAATAAAATCTTTTTTTTTTTCAAAAAGTCAGTATTTCAAATACTTAAATTATTTTTTCTTCAAGTCATATATTTTTAATAATTGACAAAAAGGTCACGGCTCAGCTATACATTTCGGAGCCCGGATTGCAGCTGGTTTTCAGCAGTGCCTATTATATCACGGATGACATATTGGGAATTTTTTAAAAATAATGTAAATCAAATTTTTAAATGTTATTATTAAGTTCTGCAAGTATTTTTATTTTTTTTATTATTGGACAGATGTTTCGGCGCTTAAAACCATTTTTAAACTACGGTTAATCCACATTGTAACAACGAAAAAAAACTAACAGTACTTGCAAAACTTAATAATAACATTATTAAATATGATTTGAATTAAATTTAAAAAAAATGTAGTTCTGCGAATTAAACACCAAAAACAATTAATGCATATTGCGAATATTGCTTCCGTTGAAAAATACTAGATTGGTTCTGGGAGGGAATAGAGATAATGGTAGTGTTTTTTACTTTGGAAATAAATAAGACATTTTCCTTTTATTTCGCAGTGTTCCGAATTTGTGACCTCTTGATTTGTATCCAAAACATGTATCGTTATACTACGGAGTTCACAAAAAAAAACAATTACAATTATTACAAGAAAACATACCTCTATATTTAAAAGACGTTGTATGAACTTGGCCTCTTTTGTCCACCGTTTTCCAAATACTATAATTTGAAAACACTACAACAAACCGTAATATAAAGATAGCAATAAATAGTAATATATAACGACACAGAGCGTGGAACATAAATTCAAAAACATCTACAGCATCTAGAACATCTACAATATTTCCAACATCACAGGGGAAATAATCCCATAATTCCATTATCAGTAGAGTTCTCGTATCTCTGAACACATGGGACGTTTTTCCTCTTACAAGCTTCTATTTGCGTGAAAAAACTTTCCAGGCGGGAAACTACTTGAAATATCGAAGGCTTTCTTTGACGTTCAGATTTCCTACTTTGACTTCGTTAAAGATCTTATCTCCAATAATTATTCTTTCCACTTCGTTTAACAAAAGCTCTAAGAGTTTTTCTTCCGTAAGTTCCACGTCGATATTCCACGCTGCCACAATGGAAAAAAAGTAGAACAATACTTATTGTGCAAATGAAAAATAAATGGAAAGTAGGAAAATGTTATTTAGGTTAAATGAAATGATTTGGATTATCAAGTCAACCTTGATTTTCCCCAATCCCTTTCCTCTCCCTTATTTTATATCAACTTTTCAATGACATACTGACATTCTTTTCGGTTTTTAAAAATACGAATACCGGAAAAGAGTCTCAACTGCACCCAACTGTCTGGGGGCTATTGGCTTAGCCGTGGAATCCCACATTAGGTTAGATTGTATGGCTGAATGGAGTGGAGAAGAGAATACGATGGGGTAGAGGAAGTCTGGGAAGTTCTTAGCTTTTTAGATCTCGTGACCAAACATAACTGAAGCCATTTAAAGTGACGTTTCGTTTCTGAATGCTGGTGTTTCACCAGAGCTTATCTAACACGTTCTAGGTACCGCAAATATACTGTAAATTAAATTATTTTACTATAATATAAAGCAAATACTTTGTGGGTGTTCTTCAAAAAAATAATTGAAATCTATGAAAACGATCAGACGCATTCCAAAATATAAAATCCCTCAAATAATAATGATGATTAAATTCATTTGTATTACGTTCTAGTTTTATTTGTAGAACTCCATTTTATTTTAAGGTATGAACAAATTTAATAAGTAACAATTATTTTTATAGACAGTAATTATTAGCTTGAAACACTCATACAAATTGAAAAGACCTTCCGAGAAAAGATAAATGTCGCCGATAGGACTCGAACCTGCACCCTTCTGATTGCCGGTCAGATGCTCTACCGTTGAGCTACGTCGGCTTATCGCAAACCCGCCAAGTTAAACAATATATACTAGTGTTTCATTCAATAATTACTGTTTTTTATTATATTGACCGGCAATCAGAAGGGTGCAGGTTCGAGTCCTGTCGGCGACATTTATCTTTTCTCAGAAGGTTTTTTCAATTTGGATGAGTGTTTCAGGCTAATAATTATTGTTTGAAAAAATAATTGTTACCCTTTGCGCTGTTTGTAAAAATAATTGTTACCCTTTGAAACAGCTGTCACGCATATTAATAATTATACAGCATTCTTTTAAAATAAATTAAGCTTCTTTAAACTAAGTAATAACAGTTATTATAAATAAGAAAATTACTTTAAAAAAAGACAATTTGTACTAATAAAAATCTCTCTTATAGTCCTACATTGAATATGTTCCCACTCTGCATATGATCTGTCTCTTTCTCTTCCCCCACTCTTTACTTACCACAGCCCAAGTCATACTCCAATACTTGATGTAATGATCCGGATTTTGTAGTAAAGTTAAGTTATTAGTTTGTATTTATCTCTGATGAAGGAACGGTGATTAAGAAACCAGCAGGAAAAATACTCAATTAAAGTGGTGTTATACAAAGTGAATTTACTTAATTTTCATATTATTTTAAATGAATGTGAATTAACACTGCGACCTCTGAATTCGTAGGCGAGGATCTCAACTTCTCAATAACGAAAGTCGATCTTGATATTATAAAAGAAAATTGTTTTAAATAAAAAAATCAAGATATTTATATTTAATCTATTCTACCGAGACCCGAAAACAAAAGTTTTTCTCAATCGAGCATGTACTTATAAGCCTCAGGTGTGTTTGTACAGATATTTTGGCTAAAAGAAACCATTTTTTTTAAATTTCAATATTACCATTAATTTTTGCTATTCCTTATAGGAGATTGGGCAAAAATATGGGATTCAATCTAGGTATACCTAATGGTCAAAAACCCTGCTTTCGACAATTTTACGAAGCAAAACTTTAGGTAGTAGTGCCAGTAATGGATTTTTCGAGAATGTGTGAAAGCTTTTTCACAACTTTCATCATTAAGGTGAACATTTTAAAATTATTTTATTACTTTTATCTTCCACGGTAAAAGTTAATCATTTTAATATACTAAATTTGGTAAATAATTCATTTGGACACTTTCGAAAGCTTATTTTGCATGAAGAAAACTTTTTTTAACCAATTAAAAAAATAAGTACTTTCTAGAACTGAGTGGAAAGTTTTCTGGTAAGTATATATAACAGAATTGCACGATATCGTAGGTTTACTTAGAAATGTTCATGTTTTATTTGTCGTGAAATTGATTCGTACGCTTAAGCCTCGATCACAAAGAGAATTTCGACGTTGCTAATTCAACAGTAGCGAAGAAATCGTTAAGTCTAACAATATATTCACTGCAAATAACTCATTTAGCGGTTTTTTTACACACAGCGGCAATTCGATTAGAACATGTTCAATTCTGATCGCGACAACCATGCGATTTTGGCATTCATGTTACCTAGTTGCCGATCACGTGACCACTTTATTGTTATGCGGTGCGTCTATCGCCTCCTCTGATATCTCAAAATCGTTAGTTGTATTAATTATACTGTCTACTAGCGGATAGAGAAAATGGTGACCACTCACCGCAGCAACGTAGCAGTAATCGATTCGTGGAGCTGACAGTAATACAAGCTTCTTGCTATCGAAAGGAACATTTATAAATGAATAAATTAATTAGTTGAATAAACATTAAAACACACTTTAAAATATAATGGAAGATTACGGCTAAGAAATATTTTAATTTTGATATGTTTTCTTTTCTAAATATGGAACGTAAACAGTCGTAGTAATATTTTTTATAAACAGTCTTACTAATATATTTTTTGTGTCAATCACGAATTGAGAATGGGATAACCGGTTGGGGATCTGCTTTGAGCACTTCCACAGAACGGCTCAACATAGCCCAAAAAGCAATAATTAAGACAATTCTGAAAGTCCCGCTTAGAACTCGGTCGGGCGAAATATTTAAAAAACTTTTTTTATATAAACAAAACTTTACTCAAAAATGTCTCATTTAAATATTTTAAGAATATATCTGAATACTCCACTGAACATAAATACATAACCAGGGGAATAAGGACGGCCTCCATGGTCGAGGGGTAAGGCTCTCGACTACGAATCCGAAGGTCGCGGGTTAAAATCCCGGCGTGAGCAAGTAAATTTTATTTAATTAATTTGTGCTGTTCCACAATTAATTCATTAAAAATAATATGTAGTATATTTGCACACGTTCCAGAGTGGAAGATACTCTCAGTATTTCCCTGGTGAAAGACCACCATTAAGAATTGAAACGTTGCTTGAAATGGCTTTTAGCCGTGTTTGGTGACCAGATTTGAATAGCCAGGTATTTCCCCACCTTCCCTTTTTACCTCCCCTCCTCGATACCTTCAGCCACACAACATTCCCCAATTGGGGATGCCATAGTCTCACTGGCTCCAGACGGTAGGGTGCAGTTGGGACTCTTGTGGGGTATTCATATAAAAAAAATAATAATAATTAGTCAAAATATACTGGTTATACCCAAATTTAATACATCTTTTGGACAGAGGAATATTAAATTTCATCCTGCAAAACTTTGTAATACCTTACCAAATCAATTTTAAAAAAATCAGAAAAATTAATATCTTTAAAAATAAAGTCAAAACATGGCTAAGAAATCTGTGTGATTATGACCTTTCAAACTATATAAAGTCAAATTAAGATAAATGGATATTTAGAAAAAAAAAGTGAACATAACAGGAAACCTTAGTGAGGAGGACTGTCAATACTGTGATTTCATACTAATACGCATTATACTCACATACTTTCCTTATAATTACGCTTTTAAAATTATTACTAAAGTCACATATATGTAAAACTTTTAAATAGAAACTAATAAATAAAAAAATAATAATAATAAATATATATATAATGTACGATATAAAGGCGTCGAATGAAAAGAGACCTATAATAAATGTTCACAGATAATACTAAAGTATAAAAACTGAACAGTGAGTGTAAAGATTAAATAAAAATTATATAAAAGTTTACGGAACTAAGTAAGAAGTTGACATATAATATATAATGAGAGAGTAATGATAATATGTTCTATAATTCCTCAAACGATTGGTTTTCACGTTGTGGCGTCATTAATAATAAATCATTTAAATAATACACTTTGTACTCACTACTTTATTAATGTGAAAATATCTACATGTTTCGAAAGCGATGCCTTTTTCATCAGGGGTTACTAAAAAAAAATATATAATAATAATTTATAATGATCTGCCGGCTTCTGTGTTTCCTTCCTCTTACAACATGCGTCCCTCAAGATCCAGGTTCACTCCTTCCTATCCACCAAAAAACCCTCCACACAACATCCCCAAAGATGACAAACGCCTTGAGGGAAATTATTTCACTCAGGACCTTCTGTGTGAAGTATATGTATAAAAAACTTCCAGCAATTGGACAGAACCATACAAATTGAATCTATCAACTTCAAAAAATAAACAGTTTAATGTAGCTAGGTAAGCTTACTCAAAGTGGCATTTATAAATGGAAAGTATAAATGGATTCAGCCTACACAAAAACTTGACATTAATTGTAGCGTCCAGCCATGGAAAGTGACATTCATAAATAAATTAAATAATTTGCTCTGTCGTTTCTGTCAACACTTAAAATCAAAAATTATATTACGCCTCGTTATTATAAAATTTTACCAAAATTGGAATCGGCAGGGCAAAATTAAAAGTGACACGCTTAATTTTTTGTTTACTAGGAAACTTTTTAAATTTTACCTCATAATTTTATTGTGCTTTCATAAAGCGATTTAGCGAATTTTTAATAAAAAATATGTTATTGTTTTGCAAGCAATAAGTTTTCTATAAACAATAATTATTAGCTTGAAACACTCATCCAAATTGAAAAAAACCTTTCCGAGCAAAGATAAATGTAAGATAAGATAAGCCGACGTAGCTCAATGGTATAGCATCTGACCGGCAATCAGAAGGGTGCAGGTTCGAGTCCTGTCGGCGACATTTATCTTTGCTCGGAAAGGTTTTTTTCAATTTGGATGAGTGTTTCAGGCTAATAATTATTGTTTATAAAAATAATTGTTACCCTTTGAGCTATGCACAAAAATCTTGTCTTAAGTTTTTAAGAACTTTAGTTTATCAATTAATGAAAAAAAAAATTTCTGATTAAACACCAGTCAAACTTCAGATAATGTATTAACTATTTGAGGAAAATTTAGGGGCTGTTTTTTTAAGCCCGATAGAATCTAAAATTGTTCAAAATCCAAAAGAATATTTTTTTTTAATTTAAAAAAAAAAACACATTGTTTTGAAACACTAATTTATTATAAATTCATCATCAACCGGTTTTGCTTATTCTAAGCTTCGTCAGTGTAAAATTTAAAACTACGAAACGAAAATACGTAGATTGAGTGTTTATTTAGGTGAGACATATAAAATTTAATAAGAGTAAGATAAAATATAAAAATAAACAATGTAAGAGTGCGACAGAGATATTCTTACACGTAATATAATGGGATAATAATAAAAGAAAGAAATAGAACGTCAGAGGAGGAAGGAATTAAGAAGTGGGAAATTATGAGTTAACAGGATTGTTGGAAAATTTACGTTGAGTATTGAGAATTTTACTTTCAATTTTAACGATTTTTTAAATTATTCTAAAGCTTGTAATTTATCTGTTACAATGATCTTACTGTAAGCGAAACTGGTTAGTGACGAATTTAATGTAAATTACTGGTTAAAAAAGTGCTATTTTAATTACTTTCTATGATTTTTTTTTTTTAGAATGTGACATCAACATTTGAAAGTGAAATCACTTTGCGGTTGTTCTTGACGAAGCGGATTCTGGAAGTTCAATTTTCTGATATATTTTCAAGTGCTGCTGACCGTATGTTACAAATAACAAGATCAACGTTCATTTATCTATAATATACACATTAGAAAAGGGTTAACAAAAAAAAAATTACGAAAAAATAACAAAGAATTAATACTAACTGTTCAATAGCGGTATTCAAAAATATGTTAAAATAAACAATTAGTAATTTAGAACAACAACAAAAAAGTGGAAACGAAAATAAAAGATTCAACAAACTTAGTAAAGTTCGGGGGACTATTGTTAAATACGTCCAGGATCTTGCCACAACAGTGGGCGTAGTATTTATTATTCGACACATTCGACAAGAGGTTGGGATAATGCTAAGAGGAACGGCTGTGCGGCCTGTACCACACAAAAAATAATTTTGGTTTTGAGGTCAAAATACTGACCTAAGCCTAATGATCTTTTTTTTCTTTAAAAAGTATCGTAAATATCTAATATGAATTAGAAGGGATTTATTTATTTTTGTTTTACATTATGAAATAAAGGCCATTAAAGGAATAGTTTTATGGCGATCTTAGGGTACCTTTAACAATTATTTGCGGGCTAATAGTTATTTAAAAAAAAGTTTTACCCCGTCTGCTTTGAAATATAAAATAACAAATTTTAAAAATATATTAAAAGAAGCATTTTGGACTTTAAATTAAATTAAAAACAACAAATTTAGGTTGGAACACAAATTAATAATTTAAAATATCGACCCGAAAAACTCTTTTTTGTTAAATGATTTATTTTTATATTTTTATTTACGTCATCATATTTACATAGCAAATAATATAAATAAGATAAACACGCAAATAATTTTCTAAGTTGCTTCTAAAATTATGAAAATTGTTTTTTTTGGTGGCACTTCGTAATTTAAAATAAAAATAAATTAACTACTTTTCATTCATACGAGATAATTACTAAACCTTTAATTTAAAAAAATGTATCTTTCACTTTGGATACATATTTTGGCTTCAAATCCAAGTTATGTATGAAACAGGCAGCGCAGCCGTTCCTCTTAAGTTGGCTCTTTGGAACGGAATATGAAGATTATCGAGGTTTCTTATTTGGCTTCTGAGGCATCAAATGATGCTGTTTTTTTTTTAATATTTAAAAAATATGTGTGTATTTTAGAAACAAACAGTTATACAATTTGATAATTACATTGTTATATGAACATAAGAAACACCAATTAAGTTCCATTAATTAAACAATAGATATTTGAGAATATTGAAAATAACTGAGAAGTGTCAAATTGCATAAACTTGGAGGCCAATAAATAAGTCTATTTCCCGGATACAACTTTTCGTATAATTTTGATTTCAATAATTCGATAATTGCGGCCGCTGTATGGTACGTAGTGCCATCTTTTTGAAATCACATTTTGTCCGGATCAATGTCATCCATAATCGTACGTTTAAAGAAAATCATGGTCCTGTAACGATCTCCTTTGACCGTAAAGCGAGCTCATTGAAATAACAGTTCTACAATTATGCCACAAATGATTGAATCCTCCAACCAATTACAGCCATTCTATAGATAAATAATCAATTCAAGATATGATACCAGGAACGACGAGACCGTTTTCAATAAAATTTCTTACCTAAATATTGTATAATACTAGTAACTTTTCGGAAATACGATATCTTCAGCTAAGGTTTACAAATTAAATTTATTCAGGAAGACATAACTAATGTATAAAATTAATTGAATTTGATTATTAATTGTTCATCGGAATTTTGCGTGTCATGAATTCAGCAATTATGAATCAGATGTACTGTACAAAATTTGTTCGTTTATCAGGGAGTCTTAATTGCTGTGTAAGTGTCTTATCTCATTTTAACTTCTTTTCTTTGTATTTTTTTGGCATTCACTATGTAGCAATTTCTAGACATTTTGTTTTTGATACGACTGTGTCATTCACTAGCGTTCTTAAAATTAGCTTAAATTAAACAAGTACAGAAACAAAAACTAACTTAAATTAAACAAGTACAGAAACGAATACGATAGCGAAATTAATAAATTAAAAGTAGCAAAAGTACATAGTAAATAAAACTTCCAAACAAAATGTTCTTGTTCTACGCCTATTTGATTTGAGGACCTATCGTTTCGACAAGGCGCCTACGGCGTCCACCTATCCTGGGCTACTTTATCGACCTTCGTCTATTGCAGAACCAGCCTCTCTTTACACAGCCTCTGGAATTGCTTTCACTTACTTTGTCTGGAGCCTGTATTTTATGCGGAAGTCAGTCTTTTGGTATGATGTAATTATTACAAATGTTGAAAATGTATTGTTTACTTAGGTTTATGGACAAAAAATAAGAAATTTCCTTTTGTAATATGATTTGATTAGAAAATGTGGTAGTTCTTCACAATCTTGAAAATATTGCGAACCATCGATTGAAATTTTTATCGTCATCTGTCAATGTCATGCAAAATTTGAAGAATTCATATAAAAGCGATGAAAATGAATATTGATATGAAAATGCTGAAATATTTTACAAGCACAAAATGTGTTTGCTTTAAATACCGAAGGTAAAAGATATAAAAGAAACGCGAATGCGTCGTTTAAAAAGAAACTTTAAAACAGGTTAAGTGTCGTGACAGGACAGTTATTATTCAAACAAATGTATAATTTCTCGCTTATCACGAATAAACCATTAGCTTTAATACGATTAGCACTAAATTGGAGCGTTGATAAAGGCAAGGTCAGAAAACAATAGAAACATCAACGTTATTAAAGCTTTTTTTAAAGTTAATCGCAAGTTTGCTTTCAAAAGAAAGGAAACTAATTTTTGAACTTTCTTTACACGCGATAGGAATTAAATTCGTGACCTCTCTGATCTAAAAACGGTATCTGCCGACTATATTATAAAGGGCTTGTTAAAAGCTTTTGTTCATCGACTGTCAATCATCTCTGAGGTGAGTTCTTTTGAGATTCTGAAACTAATACGATAGGGGTTTCGTGAAACTGAAAAACATGACGTTGCATAAAAAGCTCGATTGTAAATGAAGGTTTTGGCGGCAGGTGTTAGTGTTCCCTATAATGTAGGGGGTGGGAAATTCAAAGGTGAAAACGAAACGGAAATTCGTGCCACTCGGGCTGTTCACTTTTATTATTATTAAGTAGCGCTACTCAGTGTGATCCTTATGGAATTTGAATAAAATATTCAATGGACATTTGTTTTAAAATACTCGGAAATGTTAACATAATCGTAGCTTTATTATATCTATCACGAATAAATGAAAACAAGCCTTTTGAAATACTTTACCTACCTTAATTTATTGTTGTATTTTTTTCCTTGTGCAATATTGCTTCCAGCGCTAGGATTAAATAAGAATAAATTAATTGCAATTAAAGCCACAAAAAGTACAATTGAAAATAAAGATAATAATTTATTTGATAGATGCGTAATTATTGTGTGGTGTCATTATTAATATTAATAAGAAGTGCTTTGTTTACACCACTGTTTTTAATACTTACTTGATTATCCTGAAGGGGGAAGCTTTGCTTCTGAAACACATAGATATTTTTATATTGAAAACATTGATGTAAAGATAAGTTCTTCTCATTAATTACGTATAAAATTATTAAAAAATAAGAATTAAAATCCTTTTCTGTTCTGATACGTTTAAAAAAAATTAACCGAAGTTTTTAAATCAGTATTTTAAAAAACATTAATGTTAACACAAAATGATATGAAATATATATTTTTTTAAATTTCTTTCCGGCATTTTAAATAAAAAAACTCCCACTATTTTTTGAGGATATTCAACAATAAAAATATTATAACTATTTCGAGTCAACAAACAATCTTTCTCCGACGTCCCTATCCCCTCAAGAATATGGATTATAATTCAATTCCGTTTCTTTAAAGTCAACAGCCTTTATTAGAAAACTAGTTTCCTATAATTCGCAAAGCTTTGATCTCTAAAATATAGCCTTTCCTAGCCAAAATTGCAAAGTTTTTTCAGAAAAAAACCCTTCTTATGAAATGAAGTAAGCAGCTTGATACTAGGTACTCACAACATCATGATTGATTGAATATTTTCTTAGGGGAAAAGTAATATTGCTAAAGTCTTTTTCTGCCCGTCAAGTCGAGTCAATATCACAAAAGATGTCACGGACACATCTGATATATTGAGGTATTTTCAATATAGTAACAATAAGCTAATGGTTCGGTCTTTAATATGGACTCACAGGAGAGGGGGTGACAGAAATCAAAGAGAAAATAAAAATGTTCAGTGTTTTATATTTGACATTTGAATGACTCATCTTTGAAGGGCTATCAATCAAATCAACTAACATCACAATGTCATATCCTATAACGCTATAAATACAAGACATATTGAAAGAAACATCTGATTTTCTAATTAACTCTATGATGTATTGCCTCTCAAAAGTTGGAAGTACTGTACAGGGCCCGCAGATACTTTAGTAGTGCAGAACTGCGAACACTATTTAAATCGCAAGTATGTCTCACTGTAAAATTTGTTAGCCACCACTGGTCCTGAAAAAAAAGACTTTGACTCTGTGCTAAAACGGTCAGCTTTCAGTCTTCCACATTAGCGATCATTATCTTGTAACATTATAATAAAATCCGAAATTTAAATAATCTCTGAACTGCAACTCTGCCACCCGATTTCCATTATTTATTTAGTGCGATACCTCACAAGAGCGCCCTTGTTTGTACGGTGTGAAGACCGAGGAACTATATTGCCACACGGTTTGATAACGTTGTGAGGCGGAACAAGGTAGGGGCTGTGGGAGGGGATTTATCCAAGATTACACAATAAGCCGATGGGCATAATGGGCAAGAATTTGAAAAGAACGTCCCACTGTTTGGTAGCACCTTATGGTCTGGAACCAAAAATACCTGAAAAAACCTTGTCTTTGTACAGAAATGGGCGGTCTGTTTGATAGATTCCGTTATCTTAACAAATGGATTGCAATATTTAGAGGACAGGCATTAGGTGGGAATGTTATCCTCGTTCTAGCGGTATTTCAATGTAAGATGCTGTGAGGAACTAGCGTCATTGAACCCTTCAACACCGGTGCACAGTCCGGAAACACGCCAAGTGCGCGCCCAATATTTGTACACGGTTGACATTTATCTCGTGAGAACTGCACGTTTCTACGAATCGTTCTTGAGTAATGATTACATTGTGGAACGATTTGTCGACCTCTGTTTTTCCTCACGCAACATCGGTGTCTTCTCTCTCCTTCCTCTCCTCAAAATGCATCCCCAAAGGCGACAATGGGCATTAAGGAAAATTATTAATTAATCTATTCAGCGTTTGCAACATATGTTATATACAATCATATTATGGAGGATCAATAATTCATTTTTTTATAGTAAGTCCAGAAGGCCACCAAGAAAATAGGTATACACACACACATATATATTTAATAACTTATTAAAGCTTATAAACATTATTGTAATATATTTTTAATCATTGAAGAAAAAAAAGTAACAACTCCGAAATCCAAACACGAAACCGAAAAGACACAGAAAAGAAAAAGATGACGGTTCCAACTGGTATCAAAGTTCCAAAAAAGAAATTAATATTATTCCTATACTTTAGAAAAAGTAAACAGATGTCCCACATAAATAAAATTCGGATATGTACTATATATCCGAGATACTATCTAATGATTACAAATAAATTAGGGTAGAATCTCGTATTTATTAAAAGGTAGCAGCTAAAAAATAGATATGGGAATTAATTGAGGATGATATTGACAGTTCTTAGAAGTCGAAGTGCGATACCGATTAAAATGACGGGTTGGATTGGGGTAGTCGCAGCTCAGTTGGCATACAGCGCAGGTCCCGGATAGACCATGACATCCTAAGTTAATATCCGGGCTACTAGCTGCTGCCGTTATGTTTTTCTTTTATGTGTTTTTGCGGTATCGAGTTTCGATTTAGGAGTTATTGGTATTATCTTCAACGATTAAAAAATAATTTCTTTCTCAACCTATGCCATAAAGATGGGTGCTGTATTACATAACCTCAATAAATGATTTTTTAGGACACTTTAAGTACATGCTTAATCAATTTACAATAGCACTTTTTTGTGCAATTATGTAATATTTTTTGATTTACTTAAAATAATTCAATTAAATTATTCTATTGTCATCATTTATGAAATATAATCCATCGGACTATTATCTGAGCATAACTTCTGGAAAATCTTATCACCTTTATGCAAACACCATAAAAAAACACTTATTAATCATTCATAAGTGGAGATCCGAAGGTATTATTTTTGCTCTTACGTAATTTTTTCTGGTATATTCAAATGAGAATTATAAATTTTTTAAAATGCGTTTATTTATCCATGGTTTTGAAAAGCCATAAAATGAAACGCAGCTAAACTCACATTGAAACCACCGCAGGTGTCATTCATTTTTCAATATTGGTTTTTAATTTTCATGTCCCTATCCATAAGTAACAATTCCAAGATATTATCCGATATTAATTTAGGTAAAATCTTCAGGGTATTATCAAATTCGTTGACCACGAAACATAATTATTATTCCAAGGAATCAGAAATGATTAACAATAATAATTGTGAATTTATCAGTGATTTTACTTATAACGTCATCACGCTGTGTAAAGCTACTCAAGATATGAACCGATAGACGTGTACACCAGGGGTGTCGGTGCGCCAAAAGTGAGCTCAGTTTTTCCTCACAATATGTGAAATTATTCAAACGCTTTCATATTATCTCAAATAAAACATGACTTACCACGAAATGTACCAGCTACATAAAAAAATATTTTATATATTGTTATGTAACGGCAGAAGGATCGTACGAGGATTCTAGCTACTCGTGAATAATAACGGTAAAAACGACGCCAGCGCCACGTTTGCCACGATGGTAGCTTGCACGCCCACGCTCCTGCACGTCTTACCCGGCTTCCGAATCGTGTACTACGGCTCGTAGAGCATAAATATAACAATATTAAACAACTTATCAATTGCTCCATCAATTTCATTAATGTCCCGTGTTCTCCAAACTCAAATCTCAACACATCTTTTGACTCCCTACTGTCATGTAATAAAAAAATAACTCGTAACTTTATCAATGCGCACTCACAACTATCCACTACATAGCACAATTCATATTCACGTTCAAACACACACATATACACATAAACATTTTTCGTAAACCGTTTTATCTTCATCATGCATTATTATTCCCTAGAATATTTTACTAACCTCCCCCGTAAAATGTATATAATAACTCACTAGATATTCCATAGATATATGTCATTGGTAGCGATTCTTGTTATTTTTTTGTTTCATATTATTCTTGTTTTCTAAAACCTCGTTAATTGTACACCACTCATTTTAAACATGCATTTTTTGTTTCTAAAAAAAAAAAACTTTTCAGAAAATCAATATAATAAAATAAATATCAAGTTTATTTCTCAACTGCTCCCCACTGACCACTGGAGCCAGTGGGACCATTTCATCCCCGATTTGGGTGTATTGTGAGGCTGAAGCGAGTAAAAGAGGGAAGGAAATTGGGGTAGCGGAAGCTAAGGCGATGTGCCAGGCTCTTCAGATCTGGTCACCACACTCAGCTAAAGCCATATCAACATAGAATAAACAATACACACTAGAAGTGCCTTCCATGTAGATTTAAATGGACGCCGGTGTGCCTTTTACTAGCTCCGAGAGAGCCAATGAAAATACAGAAAACACAGCGCTCTGTCTCTCTCACACTGCCTGCATTTTATATTGCCAATCAATTTGATCGAAATGAAATGACGATGATACATTTTTGTACTAGAAATTTTAAAGCGCAAATGACACTTTTTTGGATCGCGAAACACACTCACATCGCATGTTTTGTGTTCTTCTTTGTCCTATGCATTTCATAGCAAGCATAGTATAAAGAAGATTATAAGATCACGCATTGAAAAAAAAAAACAGATTGTCTGTAAGTGGCATAACCACAGTTAGATAATGTCTTCGGAAGGATATACAGCTGTCACGCGCAATAATAATTACCTAGCCGAACTTTCGTATCAATAAATCGGTTTTTAAATTGAATAATAATATTAATTGATAAACTAAAGTTCTTAAAAACTTAAGACAAGATTTTTTTTTGGTAGAGCATCTGACCGGACATCAGAAGGGTGCAGGTTCGAGTCCTGTCGGCGACATTTATCTTTGTTCGGAAAGGTTTTTTTCAATTTGGATGAGTGTTTCAGGCTAATAATTATTGTTTATAAAAATAATTGAATAATAATAGTTATTATTACAGTAATAGAAATAACAACAAACACACATATAAGAAACGCTAGATCTCAGGGTCAAAAACACATACAACAATGAACCACAAATAGAATATTTGGACAAAAAAAACTCTTATACTATGGTAATAAACTCTACAACAAAATACCACTATCCTTTAAAAATCACAAATACAAACATACATAAAACATATATATTAAGATAAATCACATTATTAATACATATTTTTTGTTTTCATATTTTCATTTACATATTTACCTTGAAACTCTGTTAAACTTAATATTATGTAGCAAAAATTAAGAGTCCCAAAATGCGTTTTATCGCTCTCATAAATTTAATTACAACTCATCTAAATTAACAAAAAAAAATGAACAATGAATATTTAAAAAATCAACTTTCGTTCTGAATGGTGGTTTATCACCAGGGCGTTACTGAAAGTATCTACCAGTCTCTCTTTGCCATGGCTGGGAGTTCTAGGAGTCAAAGGTTTTATGCAAAGAGCAAGCAAAACATAGAGATACCATAACAGGCAAGGGAAGAAACCAAAATAACAGGAGCGGGGGGCGATCCACATCAAGTAAAACAGCAACCAAATAAAAAGGTTCCTCTTATTTACAGAGACAGAATATATTATTAGAGTATTTATTTGACACTTTCTACTCTGTTTTGTATTTTGCTTACCGCAGTCAAAATCACGCGAAATAAATGAGGATGGCATTTAACTAACCCGGTGTCAAAATGGGTGTCACGTGACCTGTCTCCAGCCGCTGAAATCGTACTTAGGGCAAGTCTATTAATTCTGACGTCAGAGGATTTATGAAAATTTAAAAGACCGTTTTTTTCTTCTAAATTTGTATAGATAACACTTCTTGAGATAATTAGTTCAGTGCGAAAAGCCTACGCACAATAGTCTCGAATACGAACAAGTTTTAGATTCGAAATAAAAATCACTATATTAACTAATATATTATTCTCACAATCGGAATATAACCGTTTTACTCCTAGATAACATTAATATCGTTGGTAATTAATTCACGGTTTTGACATGTGCTGCTATTACCAGATATTTTGCTACATTATTAATGAATAGAGTATAGCATACTCATAAGTATACTATGTAGGAATGTTGACTTACTAAGTACAGTCAGGTAGGAGTCTATTTGCTTTGCTTCGTCTGTCAGTTAAATTAACATAGTTATTAGAACAAATAACTAAATTATAATGAAGATGTTATCCGCAAGGGTAGGCAGATGTAACATAAAGCAACAAATTTCAATTCTGGCATACAATTAGTAATAATTTACAGATTCGTTCGATTGTCGAATCATGCTGATTGGCGAAATATTTATTGAATTTTACATATAGATACATTTTTCTTATACTAGTACTATGGAATAAATGTACCGAATGAGTTTTACATATTATTGTATTTTTTAAATCGTATACTATCATCTTTCATGCAATGGGAATTTGTACCCGCTAAGCCACTGCAAGGAACTTATCAGAAAGAGTTTAGTTCAACAATTTTATGTTAAACAACAATAAGTAAAAATAATCACACAAATAGTAGCACAATAATAGAACAATATGGAAAATGCATAAAAGTTTAAAAAAAATGATTTGAAAATCGTAGACCAATATAATGTCGACAAGTCTTAATTTGTGATATGATATCGATGAAGATGACATAAATTGAACTGGTATCATTAGCTAAGTTGGTTAAGCGGTTGTCCAGGATAGGCAGAGGTCCTGGGCTTGAGTTCCAGATGCGACTGAAACCTTTTTATTTTCTGTGTTTTAAAAAAAAAAAAAATTTAAATTTTTTATATTTGTCACATGGTTATGCAAACTTTTTAACCAGTGTCTAGAGGACGGTTACACCCCATTAGATTGGAGAAGGGCTGTGATCATGCCTCTATACAAAGGTAAAGGGTCACACATGGAATGTGGAAATCACAGGGCTATTAGCCTGCTAAGTTCATTTGGTAAGCTGTATGGTAGGATATTGATTGAAAGGGTACAAATGAAAACAAATGATAAAATATGGGATGTGCAAGGGGCATTTATGAGTGCAAGGGGGTGCATGGATCAGATTTTCTCGTTGCGTATGCTCACAGAGAAGTTTCTGGCAAAAAAACAGAAACTTTTCTGTGCTTTTGTAGATCTACAAAAAGCATACGACAGAGTTGACAGAAAAAAGTTATGGAAGGTGTTGTCTAAGTATGGTGTGAATACAAATCTTATACAGGCAATCGCCTCGCTGTACGAGGGAAGCGTTGCATGTGTTAGGGCAAACGGTGATTTTACGGGGTGGTTTGACATCACAAAAGGTGTTAAGCAAGGCTGCGTAATGTCACCGTGGTTATTCAATCTATACACGGATAATAGTATACAAGAATTGAAAGAGGTGGGCCTGGGCGCGAAAATGAGTAGTCTGCAAGTATATTGCCTATTGTATGCTGATGATGCGGTGCTGATTGCTAACAGTATGGAAGATCTACAGTCCCTCGTATCTAGGATGAACGAAGTATGTATGAAGAATGAGCTAATGATGAATGTAAATAAGTCCAAAGTCATGGTGTTTGAAAGAGAGAGTATGAAAACAGTGTGCAATATAGTTGTGAATGATGAATACTTGGAGCAGGTCGATGTGTTTGTGTATTTGGGAAGTATGTTTACGAGAAATGGAAAGACTGATGGGGATATTGAAAGAAGGGTGAATGCAGGAAACTCCATTAACGGAGGACTGAACGCGGTTGGCGCAAACAAAAAGTTGTCCAAGGAAGCGAAGCCAGCAGTCCACAATGGAGTGCTGATACCAACCTTGATGTATGGCCTTGAGGCATGGAACTGGCAGAGGAAGGATGAAAGTAGACTGAATGCTGTAGAAATAAGATCTCTGAGACGAATGTGTGGTAAAACCATGTATGATCGAGTGAAAAATGTTGTGATTCGTAAAGAATGCAAGACTGATGTAAGCGTAGTGAGCAAGATTAAGAAAGGAACGCTTAGATGGTTTGGGCATGTAGAGCGAATGAACGAAGAAAGGAGTGTAAGGAGAATATTTGACACAAATGTGAATGGAAGAAGAAGCCGGGGACGTCCGAGGAAGACATGGCACGATCAAGTGAATCAAATACTCGAGTCGGGCCATGTCAGAAGTCGGAATAACAGAAGAGAATGTATGAGGCGTTGTATGAATGTGAATGAAGCAAGAAGTCTATTCCAAGATCGAGTTGTTTGGCGGTCCGTCCACTCTGTCTACCCCTGCGGAGAAACGGCGTGATGGTTAGTTAGTTAGTTTTTTTTTTTCGGTTTCATGTTTCATGTCTCCAGGATGGCGTTTCCTCGTTCCAATTGCAAGAGTATTATCGTCTCAAATAATAAAGTCAAAATGGTTGTTGTAAAAACGTATGTTTTAAAGAGTTCAAAAATACTAATGATTTTAGAATAAATTTTTACCATACACCTTAAAATATTAAGCTTTATAAATAGAAAAACATATTTAGGAATTATTGTAAGTGTTTAAGAATAAATTTTTCCCAAATTTATCCGAATTTTAAAATGTTCGTAATTATACAATTATTATCGAATTCATTTGTTGCAAAAAAATTTTAATATGTGCAAACCCGTTGCAATTATTCATTAACCCATATTAGAATATATTACCTATATTTTTTTAATAAACGTACTGAAAATTCAGAAGAATTCGTGTAATACTATACACGCATTCACTCTGTAATGGCATAATAATAATTAAAAGTAATTATTTAATTTCACAATAGTAATGAGCCAAGAGGTTTTTTTTAGTGTCGCAGTAATAATGGAAAAACGTTGTACAAAACTGAAAAAATAACTCGTATTTGAAAAACAAATAAACCACTCGAAAACTACTAATTACACGTTTGTGGAATGGAAAAACAAAAATGGAATTTTTTAAATTCAGAGGATGTGGATAGAAAATTCCACAAAAAAGAATAACATTTTATTTCATTGATTTTGGGGACTACGGTTTAGCTTTGAAACAGTTTCAACATTTTAATATAATTATAAATATATTTTTCTGATGAAATGAGCTTTTGAATTTTGTTCTGTAATCTGTTGATAGTTCAAAGGAAACGGCTGCGCTGCCTGTTTCATACAAAACTTACTTTGGATTTGAGGTTAAAATAATCACCTAAACCGAATGTTATTTTTTATTCATCTAAGGGCATAGCAAAGATCTAGTTCAGATTAGAAGTAGTTTTTTTTTTAAATTTACAATTTAAGGGTCATTAACGAAATCAGATTATTATTTGGGGGATAAGAATGATTAAAAAAAAATACCCCATCTACTATGAAAATGTAATAAAATTTAAAAAAGAACTGTTAAAATAAGAACACAAATTTGCGGTAAGTAATTTAAAATATCGACCCTGTTTGATGTTCCGTTTGTTTTTTTTTTAACATATTTAAATAGCAAATATGAAAATTTTAATATTTTTACACTAAAACGGCAAATACTTTTTAGAGTTGCCTCTAAATTCATGAAAAATTGATTTCTTTAATGGCCTATATTTCTTAATTTAAAGATAAATAAATAAACTTCTTCCAATTCGTACCAGATATTCACTCTTTATTTTACTTTAGTTTAAAAAAAGATTATTTAGTTTGGGTGGGTATTTTGTCCTCAAATCCAAATTTGTATGCAAAAGGCAGCGCAGCCGTTCCTCTTAATAAATGAAATTATAAGTCGTATTAATACTATCTAATTACTAGTACTTATTATTGATTTTTTTAAACATACTTATTATATATAATTAAAAACAGTAATAGTAGTAGGTATATAATAACTAAAAATATATTTTTATTTATTTGTGATCCTTTTAGTTTCTTTGATTTTTTAAAAATTAATTCCTCCCTAATTGAGAAATTCTACTGTTTAGAGAGGGAGTACTATTATGGTTTGTAATATATTTAATTAATTTCAAGAACATGATATTCTGGTGTCTATACCTAATTTAAAAAAAAAATTAAAAGGCGTTTTTTAGAATTGAAGCATGTATCTACATAAACATATGCACAGTTTTCCTAGTGAATTTATAATATACACCTAAAATCAGTTTCTTGTAAATATATTTTTAATTATTTCTTAAAAATTTTAATTTTTTTTGTTTTGTTTATATATCTTTAGGAAGTTCGTTAAAACATTTTTTGGCATATGAATATGTGTTGAGCTATAATGGTGTTGGGCTGTTGCTGTATTAACTTCAGGGATTATTATTTGTCCTGTGGTTCTCAATGACTCTTAATTTTTGTTTTCTTTATGGATTTGAAGCAATACCCACCAATCACCAATGACGGCTTTTAGCCGTGTTTGGTGACCAGATCTGAATAGCCAGGTATTCCCCGTTTTCCTCTCCCCTTCTCCTTCCCCTCCCCGCAGTTGGGACTCTTGTGCGGTATTCATATAAAAAAAGTTGGTGGTATTATTTATTATTTAACATTATTTACTATGTATTCTAATTGTTATTAACATGTTTAGTTCCTACACCAAAGTCAAGAGCCAGTTCTCTTCACTGGCAAAGTAATACTTTGAATTTTTTTTTTTTTAATTCTTACTACCATTACTATCATTGAAAGCCGAAAAATTTGCTAGGAAAACTTAGGTATTAAATAATTGAACCCGCAACGCTTGGGTGGGAACCGGTCGCTTTGAACACCTCAACCATCTTACCGCTGTATCACGTTAATATTATTTGCAATGCAATTAGCAGTCTGCACGTAAAGCAATAACAATAATTACTTTAAAAGAAAAGTTCTTTTACCACATATTGTTTCAGCGTAATACATCACACATGAGCAAAAAGGGGTCCCCTTTGTTTTTGCCGGGGATAAAGTGGGTTTTATTTATCCATTACCTTAATTCAAGGGATGCTGTAAGACTCCACATGGACCTATTTTTTGATGGATCGTTTCATCTCATCCCGATGTTATGTTGATACGTCACACTAAGAGATGAAACAAACAATGGAGATAACACATAGCTACATATTATACAATGTTGTCATCAAATTTGATTGGTATGTAAAATAAAATTTCTCTTGATTCTCACCAAAAATAATTTTTAATAAAAAAAAACAACAGCAACTTGGAATCATATGTTTTTAAATAAGCTCTTAAAAAAAGCAGTTGGAATAAAAACGCCAAACAAAAATCGCCTTACTTTCCTAGATGGTTTTTTATGCGAGTATTGTCTCATAAAAGTCCCAACTGATCCCTGCTAATCAGAACCATTAGGACTATATCATCCCCAATAGGGGTATGTTGTAAGGTTGAAGAAAGTGGAGAGGGGATGTATATGAGGAACAGGAAGATGACGAAGTATCTCTATTCAAATCCGGTGACCAAACACTGCCAAAACAATTCAAGCAACGCTTCGATTCTGAATGGTGGTCTTTCACCAGGGCGATACTGAAAATTTCTACCACTCTGTTAAAATATTGGAATATTATAAGTTTATTTTTCTGAATTTGAACTTCGCACTAGAAATACGTAATTTTTTTATTTCAAATTTATAATAATATTTCTGATATAAAATACAATCTAAAAAATTTTACATTTTTAAACGGATCGTGTTTGTTGATGGAATTATGCAGTTACGCTTATACAGTTTGCTGGCCACTTACGACTGAAACCGGAACGCCGGATAAAGGTTGGCAGGCATGACGTCACAACCGTAACTATTTATGATGTAATTAAAAACAATATATTTTTTATTTGTTGCTAATAAAAAAATATTTTTTTTATTTTTTCTAGTGTCATACTATTTATTTAATTGTAAATATTGTTGTGTTCATGGGAATGTCAGGGAGAGGAGAAATGGCAAAGAGGAAGGTTAGGTAGGGAGAAAGCCCCTAAGTGGGAAAGCCACGTTGGGTGACAGTGTTGTGAGAATGAAGGGATGGGGAGAAGGAAGGTTGGGTTACGGGGGAAGTTATGGGAGCCAATTACAATCTGCAGGACTTACCCTGGAGATGGCCTGTTAGATGGAAGTCTGCTCCGGACATTAGCCTACCTCAGATCGGCAGGGGTATCAGCTTCTCATCGTACAAGGTCGCGGATCGATCGCAATCTTATAATTGGGTTGAGGGCGGTTCTAATTCTACGTTAAATGAGTACAGGGAAGTGTTTTCATAATCGGGGTTTGTAAACTCAGACAAACATTGTAGGTAAAGAACAATCGAGTAGTTAGTAAAAAGGTCTTAATCTAGGTATGATTCTATTGTAATATCTCTCTTTCTGATTCGAATCTCTAACCGGGTTATGCAAATGTACCAAGGGCTTAATCAACACATTAAGGGGAGATGAAAAATCAGCTTACATGGAGGTGGTCTGGTCGGATGGCGAGAGTTGCTGGCAATGACGCTAAGGCTGGACATCTCTGCACTGAATTTAATGGGCTATTTAATTAGTAAGTCACCCTGATGAGGGCTTTGGCAGCAAATGGCACGACCAGCGGCGGGCTTCAGCCCGTCCGCATAGTACTTGGCCGTAATAAACTAGTAACACAAAAATAGCCGCCTCTTTTCAAAAACGCAGTTATCTCTTCGAGCTTCAGGTGGAAAGTGATCGTTTCAAGGGGCCGCAAGCAACGCCGCCGAGCTGCCGAGGCGCTCGCGTCGCCTGCTCCTGTTTTGTTAATTTATGATCTGATTGGTTTAATTGGGCGCTAGAATCGCCTGATTGGTTAATTTATGGAGGGAAATGATGTGATTGCTTGCCGAGCTCATTTGCCAAGACGAGTAGCTAGAACTCATCTCAGGGCCATCCTTTAGTTACATAACGATATGTTATTTTTAAGAGGAAAAAAAACCTTTTTTATATGTATTATTATTATAAACCGATAAAATTCAATTTTTTAACTCCATCCTTGAAAAAAACCTGCGATTCTTTAAGCACTAATAGAAAAAAAATTAAACCTAGAAAATAACCACTAGCAAGTTAAAAATACTTTTCATGATTGGTAATAAACGTGTAATATTTCGAGTGTTTTGAGAGCTTTTTATCAATTCATGCCATCAAAAAAATTATCGGATACGTCAGTCTTAATTACTAGGTACCGGTGGAAATTATTTTACGTATATCTATGACGTGGATCTAGGGTTGGGAAACCTTAGAAATCTTATCTGCTTTGTGTGGAAATGTGCAGCATTGTGTACTAATGCACAGTGACTTGCGGTTGTGTGAAAGCTAAACGATGACTCGTGGAGTTCTTGATGACGTGAAAAACTCAGGTTTGCTGATGAAAACTTCTCGTCACGATAATGATGTTTTTACAAGTGAATAGTGATGTAATTATAATTATATATTTTAGTAGTGTACAAAAATTGCTGCAAGCAAATTTACATTGTACGCTGGTATTGAAATCATTTTTTTAATCTCCTGTTTTCTTATTCTTTTTTCTGTGATCACCTCACTAGAGTCCCACTTACCTGCAGCCAGTGGGACTATAAAACCACAAATTAAATCTGGCTACTTAACTGGCTAAAGCATTAATAGTATAGCTTTTACCTGGACGATTCTGAGATTATCTATTACCTTATTTTTGATTTATGACAATCGAATATTGAAAGGTTTTTTTTCAGGTTTATAGTTTTATTAACAAAAAGTTTTAATCATCATTTCATCCTCCGTGATGAACAATAGAAATTAGGAAAAACAATTTGTGAAAAACAGGATTAAATTTATTCATTAATAACTGGAAAGAAGATTAATAAAAACTTGTGCATTGTTGCTATGATTCAAGATTTTTAGAGAGCTTTTGAGACGATAGATATAAAAACAAATGGTTTAAAAAATATTTTCTCAACAGAAAGCAAACAAGAAAGGTAAATAATAATGTATGAAATACTATTCGAAATGCCCTAGGCGTATCGCAAGGTACGGCGTTGGGCCCGATATTGTTTATACTCTACATAAATGACATAGCAAAAATACAAAGCATTGAAAAATGTAAGTGTTTGCTTACGTTTCTCTGATTTATAATATAAAAGACAAATTTCAGGAAGTCATCAGCAAAATAAATAGTGGTTTGTAAATGTGTTAAAATGGCTATTACTAAATAAATTAATACATACGAGGATCCAACATTTTATATTATTGATGAAATTATTAAAATGTGGCAGAAATCACATATTCAGGTTATATTATAGACTAAAAGCTAAAATTCTCAAAAATTGCAGACTATACAATAAAATAAAATGCAAAAATAATATTCTGGCAAAATCAGGAAAAAGGTAATTAAATAAACATAGAAAATATGGAAATTAATTATATTACGACACTTTATTTTACTCTTCGAGTATTTTTTTATTTGCAAGGAATATAAATTAAGAAAAAAATGGCAATACTGCAAAATGCAATGAGAGGTAATGTATGCACACGAATAAGAGACATGTTAAAGGAGCTACGTTATATGACAGTGTAGCAAACTGAATATTCGAATATTTATATTATTTTTACACATGATGCACTTAACATATAAAGATTCAAATTACTGGAATAAATAAAAGAAAAAGTACAAATTTACATTGGAGTCGTTATATTATTGAAAGAAGGTCAATGAAATGAAATAATACATATTCTATAAGTGATAGCTGTAAAGTGAGTAAATAATTTTAAATACACGAGAATATATTATTTCTGGAAAAATTCTACATTGTGAATTGAACTGCATTCATGAATTTCTATTCACGTTGGTGACTGCAGTTGGAATGCGCATATTTCTAAATATCCTGCATATGATTTATATACATATTACAAATGCAGAATGTGATTTGCTGGATTTTCTGATATTGAATGAATAAGTAGAATTTTTCCGCAACTCACAAAAATATTGTAGATTTTTATAAAGTATAATTCTATCTAATAAGTAGTTTGAACAACAAAGAATGACACAACTTTAAAGTATTATCATCATTTTCAAGTGCCATATTTAACACTAGAGGAAAACATATGTAATTAATTAAATAAAAAATACACTTTGCTTAAACCACTTTATAAATATACATAAATATCTACATGTTTCGAAAGTGATGCTTTCATCATCAGGAATATATGAATACTAATTTAATTTTGTATTAATATATTCCTGATGATGAAAGGAACGCTTTCGAAACATGTAGATATTTATGTATATTTATAAAGCGGTGTAAACAAAGTATATTTTTTAATTAATTAATTAAAGATGACGCCACAAAGTGAATACCAATCGTTTGAAGAAATTATAAAATATGTTTTCAAGAAAGAGTAACCTTTATTTTATAACTACGTTATTAGTTATAATATTTATTTTTGTATACAATATATTTTTTTCTATTTCATAATTAATATTAAATACCGTATTGTTTTCAATCGGTAAATAACACCAAACGATCACTTTTTTAAAATCCTGGCTTTTGGCAGAAAATAAGTTTAAATTTCTTGTATTTCTTAAGTTCTGCAGTACATTTTTTTGAGCATTTTGAGTAATAAATGGTCACCATTTTTATAGCGTCGTTTACTTGATTAAAATTAAAACAAGGGTGGTTAACATTTTTGTTAAAGTTTGAAGCCCATTTTAAAAATACTTTTTTTTTTCATTTAAAATTTTCTTTCTTACCTCAGACCAGATATAAGGTAATTCCAAGAATGTAGATCCAGCGCATTCAAATCTCTGTCCATTTGTTGAGTGGAGATGATATTCTTAAACGCTTATTTACGAGAGACGGGAGGTACGATAAGGGAGATGAAGAAAGAAGAATGAAAGAGGGAAGTTCACAATGGAGGACTGAATGCAGTAGTTGCAAGAAAAGATGTCAAGGGAAGCTTGGAGCAATGGAGTTTTGATACCAATCTTGGTGTATGTTAGTGTGCCATGAAACTAGCAGAGCAACGGCGAACTGTGACTGAATTATACTATAATAATAGCCAGAATAGGACGACGGCCTCCATGGTCGAGGGGTAAGGCTCTCGACTACGAATCCGAAGGTCGCTGGTTCAAATCCCGGCGTGCGCAAGTAAATTTTATTTAATTAATTTGTGTTGTTTCGCAATTAATTAAATAAAAATAATATATAGTGTATTTGCGCACGTTCCAGAGTGGAAGATACTGTCAGTATCGCCCTGGTGAAAGACCACCATTCAGAATTGAAACGTTGCTTGAAATGGCTTTTAGCCGTGTTTGGTGACCAGATCTGAATAGCCAGGTATTTCCCCACCTTCCTCTTCCCCTTCTCCTTCCCATCCCCAATACCTTCAGCCTCACAATATTCCCCAAATGGGAATGCCATAGTCTCACTGGCTCCAGACGGTTGGGAGCAGTTGGGACTCTTGTGCGGTATTCATATAAAAAAAAAAAGAATAATAATATAATATATTTGATATGAATAGAACAGGGAGTGTATGCCAGGACGAAGGTGTTTGTCATTTCGTCCTGTGTACTATGTTTTTCTTTCTTCCTATCTTTATTGAGACATCTTAATTATTTATTTAGGGTAAAACCCGGAGAGACGCCACCATTTCGATAGAGTGGCATTGAAAAATCGGTTTTGCAAACGAAGGCAATTAATTATTATTTATTATAAGTATACATTAGTACATAACAAAATATATATTGTGCACGTCTCATGGAGCCATTTTTTGCAAGAAGTACACTTGATCCAGTCTACTTTATTTGTTGCTAACCGATTATGTTCCCAACATTCAACGCACACGTTGCAATCCGCTTTAAAAGACCCTGAAGAAGAATTTTGCCGAGAAGACAATGTAATCAGTTTCCAAAAATCGTTTTTCAGTTTAGGATTTGATGTTTTTTTCTACTTTAAGTTTTCTGGAGATATTAAGATAGCTGCTTTTTGTTTTCGTTTAACAGCTGATTTTGGCAGTGTCGGAATTGGATGCACCTTTTCAAAAAAATTTGGTGGACTTTCTTTCTCGTGCACAATTTTAATCCCAGATTGGGCCAGGGATAGTAAAGTAAGAGTTCCATTTGAGGGACCTTGTGGGTTTGTAGTGTCGATTAAATCAGCTATCGAAAAGATATGTTCTGGAATAAAATTCGGGTAAAATGGGAAAATTCCACATGCTTCGAAGTCAGACGTTTCATTTTCAAATATAGTTGCTTTCTTTCAAGCTGTTCCGATTGAAGATCACACCTGCTTTTTTGTAAGTGGCATATTTTTATTTCTTTATATCCATACATTAGGATCTTTTGTGTAATATCTCTTTAAGGGCTTGCAAAAACTTATGTCTAATGGCTGAAGTTCCTGAGTCATGTGACTCCACAAACACATCATAATAACGTTATTTTCAAAGGTCAAGTCTAGCAGATCTAATAAATTGGAGTGGGAATTTTTCTTTTCATGGATTTCCTAGGTAGGAACTGTCCCTTGAACCTTTTGATTGAACATGTCGGAGTTTATATAGGATGGCATCCCATTCATATATACTTCAGGACTGTATGAAAGACCATCAGAAAACTCAATTCTTTTGCATAAATTTAGGTATGTTATGGTTTTTCATGAAAACACATCGAATATGTGATCCATAAGAAAAAATTCTAATAAAATTTACGAATTAATTGAAAAATGGCATTAAGATGATAAAATACGTGTGAAAACAGAGTCACATTAAGAGTGAATGGCAACGCAAGTTTTTTTTTGTATCTTGGCATGCCGAAGGTAAAGAAAGGGATGTTTAAATTTTTTTAACACGTATATGGAATATGAAAATGTAACATGAAAGTGGATAGAAAAATAAGACAGGGTCTCTGAAAAACTCAAAACATGATCAAGAGAATCAGAAATTTGAGACACATGTCAAGTTAAGATATATCATGCGAATATGGTTAGAGCAGTTAGGACATGACATGACAGAGATGTCCTCCATTTCGTTCTCTTTGTTTACTTTTGAAGGGAGACAGTATTTTTATTTTATTTTATTTGGACAATATGTACAATAATTATCATGTATGGTAAATATATTTAAAAAACAAAATCATTATGTTTACCTTTTAAAAATGTTTGCAGGTTCTGAGTATAAAGCCAAGTATCTTGGAAGCTTTTGCAAACATTGATTCGATATGGCGATCAAAAAGTATTTGTTGTCTAACATCACTTCCAAATCCTTGGCCTCCGTCATTTTCATTAGTATTGTACCATTAAGGGCAAAGTCAAAAGAAATAGGGGTTTTATTTTGAGTGTGAAACTGATTAATGATGGACATTTATTTATTCAAATCTTACAAATATTTATAAAATTAGAGATCATTAGTTTAATTCATTAAATTTGTACCATTTATGCAGTGTATATGTAATGCCAAAAAATCTTTAAATGCGTTATAAGAAATAAAAAAAAAACGAATTGCTTTTTTTATTCCACCGTATTTAGGAAGTACGTGGCTCTCCCCACAGGTGAGTTTACAAATAATTTGTGCAGCTTCCTCGATTGTATTAGAAGTTGCGATGGCGTCCTCGAGAGTGAATATCTGGCACAAATAATTTCTCTGTTTATATCGTCTAATGTGACGGGTAATGTAAATGAACGTATAAAAATCTAAAATACGATGAATGTCCCGGTTGCCGGCAATTAAACTGAAAACAAAAACCGATGAGTTTGTTAACCCCCTAGAACGTAAAAGGTCACTGTTCAGCATTACGTCTTATTAAAGAATCAATAACAAAGCATGAGTTTTGTTTGAAGCAAATAAATTTCCTCGCCGTTCCATTAACAAACAATACAAACTGTCAGTGGATTGGTTCTAAATCTGTCTTGATTACTGAGGTTTCGTTATTCCGAGTCCGTAACCGTTACAGCCGTAATTAATCAAGCCACTCTGTAGCAACGGGTGTCCCGGCAAAATGCGCACAATCGTTACTGCTACCACTTCTCACGCACAATACTGGGCGCGCCTTAAAAAACCTTTTTTTTTGTTTTGGTAAATTTCGGGGTGTTAAATGTATCAAAGAAAATGAAAATAGATGAAATCTGATGGGTGGCAGGAATGTTTCAGACGGTAGAAGAAGCGGAGTATAAGGTGAAATTAAATGATGTAATAATATTAATTGATAAACTAAAGTTCTTAAAAACTTAAGACAAGATTTTTGTGCATAGCGCAAAGGGTAACAATTATTATTTTTATAAACAATAATTATTAATCTAAAACACTTTATTTAAGGATTTAGCCGTTACAAGCCTCTCTCATACTAATAAAGTTGGTTGTTTACAGGTGAAAATATAATAAAAAACAGTAATTATTGAATGGAACACTAGTATATATTGATTAACTTGGCGGGTTTGCGATAAGCCGACGTAGCTCACCGGTAGAGCATCTAACCGGACATTAGAAGGGTGCGGGTTCGAGTCCTGCCGGCGACATTTATCTTTGCTCGGAAGGTTTTTTCAATTTGGATGAGTGTTTTAGATTAATAATTATTGTTTATAAAAATAATAGATGTAATAATACTTTTGCACGTGTTTTGGCAGATTTATAATGCGTACTAGTGGTTACTACTCAGCTTTCCTTAAGTTTCAACAAATACCGTAAATAGATAATACGTCGAACTTCTGAAATTTTCTATGCATTGATATGGCAATATGCTATACTAACGTCTTTAGCGGTGGGTGGCGGAAGAATTGTTTTTTCTTTTACATATTTTAATAGTTATTTCGTGAAACAAATTGAAAATAAATTACAATAATCGAAAATTCATCAATTAAACATTTGGTAACCTACGGATTTTTCGCTAATAAAAGAAGGAAAAAAATATTGAAGAGGCTATTAGGTTGGTAAACCTCGCCACTCACGCTCCATTAATAGGTTGTTCAGAAATTGAAGAAAATACTTATTGCGAGAAATTTTCCTTAATTTCTTATTTTTAGTCTTCAACTTAGGCTTATTTTTAGTCTTATTTTTAGGCTTCAAATCACAAATCTTATCATTTGTTTTTACGTATTTTCTTTAAATGCCTTGGCCTAAATTTTTTTGAAAGAATACCTACATATGCTATAGTTTTTCAACCGTTTTTTCTTCATCAGAGAAGTTTTTTTTTTAATTATGAAGAAATTATACTTAGAAGAAAAAATTTCATTTACGTTTGCGACTTGCAAAAGTTGATTGCTTTGTAAGTGAACAAAACTTTAAATCAATTACCACAAATGACGGCCTCCATGGTCGATGGGCAAGACTCTCGACTACGAATCCGAAGGTCGCGGGTTCAAATCCCGGCGTGAGCAAGTAAATTTTATTTAATTAATCTCTGTTGTTTCACAATTAATTCATTTAAAAATAATATATAGTATATTATTACAGAGTGGAAGATACTCTCAGTATCGCCCTGGTAAAAGACTAGTATTCAAAATTGAAACGTTGCTTGAAATGGCTTTTAGCCGTATTTGGTGACCAGATCTGAATAGCCAAGTATTTCCCTCCTTCCTCCTCCCCTTCTCCTTCCCTACCCCAATACCTTCAGCCTCACAACATTCACCAATTGGGGATGCCATAGTCTCACTGGCTCCGAACGGTTTAGAACAGATGGGACTCTTGTGCAGAATTCATAATTTTTTTTTATTGATATTCGTTTTTTTCGTGAAAACATTACATTGAAAGAAGACATTATGAAACGGAAGTAACTTGGAAAATATTATGAGGTATACTTAATTTCCCAAAAAATTAGCCTGTTTGATGAAAATTACATTTCAATCAATAATGAGATATTAAAGATTTTATCATTATTTCAAAAACCAAGCCTAGGCAGCTATACAGATAATTAATCAGAAAATACCACTCAAAATTTCCTGTGGGGCTTGTTACACGGGATAATTCCACAAGCCTGATGAATTACCTTGAAAAAAGGTAATTTGATTAATGGCCCTCGATGGTGCGGATGTGAATAAGGTTATGCAATAACCCATACCACTTCGGTATACGTACAAAGAAAAATATACATTCACGTGCATAGAATATCGTAGGTGTACGAGAGAAGTCAGGTGACTTATAAAAATGAGATTTAATTTTAACATAGTATAATATTGCCTTTAAACGCTTTTTACTAAAGATTGAAATAATTTCCACAGGAAGGAAAAAAAATTCTAAGTTAGTGTACATTGCTATCACTTTAAAAACTCATAAAATGATGCTCTGACATCATAAAATTGGCGCAGCCTTTCTTAAAATTTTCACCATGAACAATAAAAATTTCTATTAGGGTGTGAAAAAATAAGTCTCATGTGGTTGGTTATATAATTTTAGAATTTTTAATTTAAAAAAATCTGTACCTTTGAATCAAACGTAGTCAAATCCAACCCAGTAAAAGTAAAAAAATAAATATATTTTTTAAGATTAATGATATACCCAGTCTTTTTTATTACGGGATTATTTAAAGAAAAAATTGCGACAAAATCTGGTCAATAATTCTTGGACTTTCATTGGTCGAAGTGAATTTGACCATTTTGGAAAGTAAAATCAGTTGGACGGGACCACTTTTTGAAAGGTCAGTAAATGCAAAAGTAAATTCTTTTTTTGAAGGTAAAAAATAAGATTCAACCACTTTTAAAAAAAATTATGTGGTGAAGTGTTTGATAGAGATTACAATTAATTATATTAAAACATATTTTTTGGATTTTGATTCATGCCGCAGAAATAATAATATTGTTTTAATAAAATGGGTTTGTTATTATATGTCAATACAAATTATTGAAAATGGCAAAAAAATATATTTGACAGAAATTAATTAAAAGTATTTTATTTTTATTAGCAATAATTATTAGCCTGAAACACTCATCCAAATTGAAAAAAACCTTTCCGAGCAAAGATAAATGTCGCCGACAGGACTCGAACCTGCACCCTTCTGATGTCCGGTCAGATGCTCTACCGTTGAGCTACGTCGGCTTATCGCAAACCCGCCAAGTTAATCAATATATACTAGTGTTTCATTCAATAATTACTGTTTTTATTATATTTTCACCTGTAAAAAAATACTTTTATTAGTTTATCAATTAATAAAAGTATTTTGTTTACACCACCGTTTAATATATAAATATCAATCTGTTTTCAGAGCTAAGCTTTCCTCATTAGGATGCACAGTATATTAAAATATAATAAGTATAGACAAATGATAAACATAGAAAACTAATAATGTAAGAATAAACAAATTACAAACACAAACAATAATTAACAGTAAGTGATGAAAGTAGGGAAGTAATTAATTAATATTGTTAAAAAAATAATGACAACAAAAAATTATCTAACATAAAATAATAAATATATATATATTAGAAATACAAGAAAAAATATTTTTATTATTAATATAAATAAAATCAAAAAAAAAAAAATATTGCACCACATAAATTAAATAATAATGCTTTTTTTTTTATTAAAATTTATATTCATAATGTAATAAATGCATCGTAGGATACTCTTAACATGCTACGATTATTAATAATATTTATAAAAAATTTTATAATTTCAAATTCATATAGTTGTAAACCAGTTGTGTTCGTATAAAATGTAAAAAAAAATGTCTGAATATAATTCTTTCACATCTATTGAAGATATAATTCCTTGTTCCTCAATTAATGTGATCGTAAATTTCACCTCTAAAATATTCAGATATCATAAAATTGAAGGATCCTATGGAAACAGTTTATCTATAAATCAATGCACGGAAACTTAACAGGAAAATAAACTTAGTATGAAGCGAAGTTTTCAGGGACGTGCAATTTCTTGGGTGTGAAATTTAAATTCTCAGAATTATTAAAAATGCTCCATGAAAGCTGAAAAAACAAAGATGGCTAGTTTAAATAGATTTCAGGTAGTGGCGTGGAGTCCATTGTGTGCCGCCTTAAGAAAATGGAGGGTAAAAATAAACAAAAAATAATAATAAAAAATCTGATAAAATGTATTTTTTCCATAAATTTT